>CM037472.1:29183038-29208038 GCA_021014325.1 Plazaster borealis
TCAAGAAAATAGAACGCACCGAGGATCACCTTTGAGTTTTAACCATAGCACGAGAAAAAGCAGTCAATATTTGTATATTGTTACACACGTATGTTGCGACACACCTAATTCTATTTTCCTAATCCTAACCCTTATGCTAACCCTAGTGTATATCACAAAGGGTTGTCGGAACATAGGGGTGTCGGAACATAGGAGTGTCGGAACATAGAGCAGTCACAGGACATCCAGTAATGTTTTCCTCAATGCTATATAATCCATGAAAAGTTAAAATCGGCATTATTATTATACCTTCCTGGTATTAATGAGAGATTATTGAGAAAACTGATTAAGCTACCATTTGACCTTCCTGGCTATTAGTGTTAGATTAACAAAACCATACTACAATGAGGACAAGTATGAGGATGTCGTTCACCTCCCGACTAGCACTGTGACCCATAGGCCTGAAGACATATGTGTGTGGAGAAGATGATGAGGAAATGTCAGTTCTTAGATGTGGGAGGGCAACCCCACGCAATCAGGTAGGGACTGAAAACCCAATCCACATGCAAGGCTCCAGTCTGGAATTCGAACCCTGGTCACGAAGGTGAAAGGTAGGGAAGAAATGCAAAAGCCAGCCCGAATCCCATGGATAATTCCAAGGAAACACGTCTCTTAAAATAACCCCAAATTCAAAACTGACTAGGCCACCATTCAACCACTCTGGCTTCACTTCATCCCTTACATATCAGGGGAAAATTAACAAAGCCATACTACAATAACGAGCACGTCGCCCACTTCCTGATGTCCACTGAAAGGAGTCTTGGTAAGCTTCCTCCATCTGCCTGATGGGTATACTAAGTGTTCTGTTTCATTGAATACAACAAATAAGGTAAACAATATTAAGTAAGCACATAATTAGTTCATTAATTACAGTCCAGCTGTAACAATACAATGATGAATGTTAATAATTTTATAAGGGGGGAGGGAGTAAGAACTACTAACTACCCACTAAACGGAAGTAGAACCACCTGTTGGAATATTTGACAGGAGACCAAAATAAAATGGAGGTTGTCACACCCTGATTGGGGATAATTGATACCCCTATTGGCAGAGTACGGTCCCAATCAGGAGAAACGTATAACCCAATCGGGATAGTTAGGATGGTATTTGAACCTGATAAAACCGATTTAAAAAAATTGAACAATGTTAGTGATTTCTGGGCATAATGAGATGATGATACAGACATGAATGGTCTCTAAAGGGTTAAACAAGTAACTTCACCTATGCTGGAGTGTTCATGATCTATATCTACATTACATCAGCCATTCTTACAATGAAAGCCCAAGAAACGGACGCATTATGTTAACTTCACACAGTCCTGCTCCTACAAACGACTGAATAAATAAACTCGGTGTTTACTCCGCAAAAACCCACATTGAATTATGTTTGTTCCACACTCTCTCTCCAGACTTTGCTTTTCCATTACCATTGCATTAACAACCTTGCCCCATCAACAAAGTTCATCAATGACTTGGGGAATGTACGACACTGAAGAAACGCTCATCAAAATTCCCCGTTTCTTGGAGGAGGTGGTTTACTTTTGCCAGGAGATGGTTATCCCTGGCTGGCAAGGGAGGAATGTGCGATAGCATTCCATGGCCTGATCAAAGATTAATTGATGACCCTCTGGTATTCCTGACTGTGGAGAGAGAGAGTGTGATATAATGAAAGATAAAGAGTCGTCTTCAATGAGCCTCACATTAATTGGTTTGGATGTCGGAAGCCAATGGGGTGTTCCTTTTGCCGTGGTAGGGGCGGCCACATTTATTTTCATGTCTGGTGCATGGTGGCCAAAGTGAGAAAGTGACTTGCACCAATCACTGCTAAGAATGGAACATGTTTACAGCTGACCTCTGAACTGTGAATCTTCTAACTACGTCGGGATTTCATTCATAAAGCCACTAAGCAGAAATTCTTGCTTAATACCATAGAATCAGATATTGTCGATAATCAATATACAGTACATGGTTGTTTTGGTGGGTTTTTTTTGGCTGGTAACTTGTTTCTGGTAAGTAGATCTGAATGATTAGTTAACCCAGAATATGGGAAATAATTAAAAGTACCAACTGAACATCACGTTTAGTTTCTTTGCCAAATGTCAACAGATTCATAACATCTCATGAAAGCCTATTTGCATCAAATTCTCTTCAATGGTTCCTATGGACAATATAATGCCATGAAACACAAACGTTGGTTTCACAAACACTGGACAAAAATATATCAAACAAAAAGGGGGAAGTCAATCCAATATGGTTTAATGACTCGGACAAAAGCCATGTCATAGCATCTCTCCACTGTGTAGCTTGGATTGCCATTAACTTTTGACATGTTTCTTTATTCAGCGGCCAACTCATGTAAAAACTGCAACGGTTTAATTAAGTGAGGCTTCTGCAAATGATTAAAAGATGAAGATGAAGAAAATGGGACAATAGCTTGATGATTGATGGCGATATCTCTAGTCTTTTCAATGTCATTTAACACTGGCGGCAAGGCAAGCATTAGTGAAAGGGGGGGGGGGACGTTGTTTACTCATTTCATTCCTGTGCAAAGACGCTCAGCGATTGGGAGATGTCTTACGGAATGACAAATGAGCTGTGCGAATGCACTCCACTCCGAGAGAGCTACAGAGTAGGGGGGGGATCAGGGTACATTAAAGCAGGGGTCCATTACTGCCCGGCGTGCCACCCATCAATGGCACTTTGGACTTCACTACGTCATTAATCACCATATCGGTTAGAAATCCCTTTACAAAGTTCTGGCACCCCCCCTCTTACTCCCCTACCCATGAGCTGTCCAGATGGATATTGCTTTGCATAAAAAAAAACCCATAAAAAAAAAACTAGACGTGATATCAATTCCTTCAGACGAATAAATTTTTCTCTTTCTGCGACAACTGCACACACTCACACACGCTGAGCCATTAAACACAGGAAGCCTGGCTACTTTTCAGTCCGACTATTCATTACTCAAAAGTGGCAGTCTATTTCCGTTTCCAAACAGTACAAGTACGATAACACTGAAAGCAACGGAGACTTATATAACTAATGCTCCGTTCCTTCTGATGCAGTCAACTGCATTACCTTCAAAGCTCTGACAACCGTCGAGTTCGTGGACTCTTAAACTTGGAAGATTTCCCTGACCCATTCTTGAATGCTCGAATCACAACTCAATACAAACACCAATAAATTAGTAGTTCTCTTTTAAATGCGATTAAAAGGGCCACATTTAATGAAAATATACACCACAGTAGCACATAATAAATCAAATGTACATATAAATTTGTTGCACATGGTTTGCTCTCTCTCTCTCTATAATATATCACAATTGCATTGATAATGTGTGCAATGCAATCAAAAGGTTAACATTGAGAATATCTTTCCAAATCAACATTTGTTTCTAACTCTACATGTAAGCATCACTTTGGCATGACTTCATAGAGCTGCTTACCCAATGAAACCAATTAACAAATGCACTAAGCAAAATTGAGCCCAAACCGGTCATAAACAATACACATTACATGGTATTTTAGTTGGTAACCTGACTTTGCCGAGTCCCCCTTTGCGCTGAGCAAATTTTAGTACTAAGTAGCTCAATGAAAAAGGTCGCAGACTTTATTCAGTCTAAGTTTTAACCATGTCAACATTTTCAGTAAATTACTACATGTAGTTAAGCCAATGATACACCCACGGATACAAAGCAAGATTTACAATCTGGTTAGTTGAACATCTGTACTGTTGACTGAATCCAATTTTAGACGCTTGACGCGATCCCATATGCTGATATTGGTGTTCTCCAGCCAGAGCATCATCCTGAGGAACAACTCTGAGCGACACCAATAAATGGTTGCAGAAGTGGGATCGATTCAGATGTACCTTTCAATTCAGTGCTTGTTACCAGATCTGAACTGGACACAAGTTAGTCGATGTGCAAACAGCGATTTCTGACATCATCATCGCCACTTTAAGCTGTGACACGTTTAAAGGTTGGAATCATTGTAGCTCGCTCTCTTGATCTGCCAGCACAGCCGGCAATAAATGCATCTGAGAGTGAGGTTGAGTTCACTTAGGAGTTTGGCCCTTGCTAAAAAATTATTCCTCCTTTCCCAAAGAGAAGTCTGACGGCGGTGTAATCACTTACAGCACTAAGTCCGCTCGTTTTTCTTCTTTGTGTCTGCAGGACTCTCCGGGGGGGTTGACTCTGAGTTCATTGATCCCGAAGAGGATGCCCGTTTGGTCCTTGCCCGAGTCTTAGCCTGCGGAGTGGTCGCAGTGGTAGGGTCGACTGGGGTGCTGCTTGTACTTGCTGGGTCAGACGAGCCTTTCTCGTCAACTGAGCCTGGAGCTATGATAGATGTTTTTGGGAAATGAAAAAAAGAGAAGACATATTATGCAAAGTTACTTTGTATATCAAACAACTAAATATTATAAAAAGAAATACTAGCGCGTAAATAATAAAAAAGAACATTAGACATTTACATTAAATTTTTTTAAATAATAAACCAAAACACAACAGTCAAAGACCAAAGATTGGTAGTTAAAAAAAGTAAAAACTAGTTTTAAATAAATAAATTTTCAATCTGAAAGCTTCTTGATTATAAAAAGTTCATACCAGTTCAAATTCTCCAGATAAATATTTCTGTACATAATTTTGTCGGTGCTGACAAATCATCGTTACAAATAAATAGACAATCAACTAAAAACAACAATCGCCATTGCATATTTTGGTTGCCGCAATCAAACACGTGGGCACATGAACGTGCATAAAATTCTTGACTGAACCAAACTTGATTTTTCACTGAACAGGGCCACTTAATTAGGTAAAAGGTTGGTTGGAATGTGTGTCTATTGAAAACCACAGGATGGAAATGAATTTATTCTTCTTCTCCATGCTGCGAATTTCCTCTACAGGTTTCTCCTAAATTTACCTCCACACTAAAATCTTGGAGTCCTTCAAATCTTGGCTCATAATAAAAGGTTAGGAGAGTTTGTAGTTTGATCAACAAGAACTGAACTCAGCCTGGTATTTATTCTCAAGAAATCAAGTTTTTTTTCCCGTGAAAGAATTGATACTTTATGTAGTTGTGGATCGATATGTGCCATACAATAATAAAATTTTAAAAAATATGAGACATTTATATAGCGGATAATGCAGGAGCCTTTATGCGCAATACAAAAAACATAAAAATATGACAATATTAAGCAATTTGATACAAAAATGTAGATTCAAACAAGTGAGTCATCAAAAGTCTCTTGAAAATCAAAACAGAGTCAGCTTGACGAATATAAACTGGTAAGTCATTCCATAATGAAGGTGCAATGAATTTGAAGGTCCTTTGACTATAGAAATTTGTAGAAACAGTAGTTTGAGTCAGTGAGAATACAATACGTAATATCCCCTTACACCAATGTCACTCACTACCACTGTCTGCCAAACTCGCCAATTTGGGAGTTAAATTGCAGGTAAAGATTATGGTAAAGCAAGTAACGCCAAAATGCCTGGTACACTGTATAACACACAGGGACATTGAGTCCTACAAAAAGGCACAACCAAGATTACTGTGAAGAAGACGTCAAGTCAATTAGGGCAATAAAAACCCTTCAAACACAAATTAATCGATTGCCCACAAATCGCACTAGAAGATTGTGAGATTAAATATGTTGAGAACTGCAAAACAAAACCCATATCCATAGATAATTGCACTGCCGAAAACCATCGGACAGCAATGAGTGGTCATGAAGCTCCGTTAATCAATTGGCTAACAAAGTCTTCCAAGAGTATTAAACAATATGTATTTTCCTTTCTCCCTTATTCAGTGCAGCCATCATATGAATGAGGATTTAATGCACTGTGAAACAATTATTAACGTGTCTTGCTCAAGGACACAAGTGTAACGACCGGGACTAAAACCCACACTCCAGTGACTTTGCCACCAGAACTGAGCTCAATGCGCTAAACCACTCTGCCATGACACGCTAAAGTCAATTACTGTATAGGCCGCCATGACATACCAGGCAATTTTACAGGGAACCAGTTGCAGGCAGTCTCAACTGAGCCATAACGCCCACATTGAGACTTAAAAGATATTGTTAGAGAAATGTCTCTTGTGGAACCCGAAGTGTTCATTTTGTTGCCTCCAAGATGCCTTTAAAAATTGCCCGGTGTGGCAAGGCTCAACGACACCTACAATTATCACCAACTGCACGTTTATTAATTATACCGCATAAAAAATCCTCACATAAAACACAAAATTTGTGCAACCTGTTTGGCTACAAAGGCAAACACACTTTAAAATATAATTCCACAGATTATCGGTTGCAGAGACCAGACCCTACGTTGTGACTGAAGTAATTCATACAGGTTTAATTCTGTCAATTAAGCTTAAAACCTAGCTTCTACCGACGCCAATTTTCTACCAGTGCTAGTCAAATTTTGCGATTTAGGTCTGTCATGTTTACCCATCACTTACCTACGCGTTGAACCTGACCAGTGCTGGCAGCTAGCGTGATCAGCTTGTCTGGTTGACTCAGTCTTGTTGGTCTTTGGACAGCCCCACCACTGGCTACCGGACCCTGGGGAGCACCCTGGGTCATTACACCAGCTGTTCCGGTAAATGCACCGGACGATGGGGTATTAGATGACAATCCGATGGGCGGGTTGGTCAGGGATGATCTCTCTTGACCTGCCCTTGCCGCGTTGACCGTTCCAACTCTGACATGATGAGCCTGGATCTGTGCGTCCAAGATGGCCGACGTCAGAGTGGGTGGGTTGTTATCACTTCCTGCTTTGGAGGCGCTACCACCTTGGAAGTAAAATCAAAGAGAGAACATTCAGTTTTTCAGAAGTCCATTTTGTCCAGACAAAACACTGGTGTCAAGTCATCCCTTGGTCACAAGGTACAACAGTGAGTGGACTAGGGAAAATCTAATTTAGGTCACCATATCAACAGAAACAAAGGATAGAGTATAATCTGGAATACATTAATATGTAAATGTCATAGTGGATTACTTTTTTTAGGCAATTAAATTAAAAGCCTTCTCAGCTTTTGGATTCTGAACTCTGAGTTCCATTATTACATTGATATCATACAAACTGAGCAATGATAATTTTATACAATGCTCAATTTGAAGCTGTGCTACCACATTCGAAGTGGGAAAAATAAAACTTGCAGTCCGGCAGACAACAGTTGATTGCTATACCTCGTTCAAAGAGAACAGACCAGGTTTAATTCACAAGTCCATCGGTGACCAATATCTCCAAAACACACTATGAAGATCTAATATCATGTTGTGTTCTCCCATACAAATGTAACAAAACCTAGGCTGACAAGGGAATAGACTGGCACCCTTAAAGGATCACCACTGTAGTACTAATAATGACATACAAGGAACCCGACCAAGATGGCCACAGCAAAGCTATGGAGTGACAGAGACACTACCTGTTACTGGAGCTTGTCAGGATTGACGGCTACGGCTACGGCCTGGATCACCGCATCATCATGCATTTAAGTATGGGATGTCCTTAGCAACACCCTTAGCAACAGCCGCAGCCATAGCCATAGCAGCCAATTCAGATGCGGCCTTAGTCACCACAAGAGACCGACGTACAGACACGACCCCTCCAGCCAGAGATCAGTAGAGACACGCACATTACAAGACACACGAGGCACTATACCACGGGCAATTGAACCTCCAACAGATTGTACACGATGCCTGGGGCATAATGCACATGTCACTGTTTTTAGTGTCTATGGTCTTCTTATACCCTCAGACCCCTGCGAGACCCATTGTGTCCCCTCAGATTCAATGTATATATTTGCTCTAGCTAGAACAACATTTCAAGTGCATTTCCCCCGAATACCCTTGACAATTGTCTCAAGTTGACAATTCAGCTGAAATGCCATTAAACATTTTGCAGTAAATCTACATTTTTCTTGAGGGGGGGGTAAACATACACAGATTTGGTACCGTAAGAAGTCAAATGTATCGGCAGTTGACCAAGTGGATTCCTTGTTCAATGCCCCTAAGCCAGCGTATGTGAGCTGTTAAAAGAAAATCAATGCATGTTAACGAGATTCTGGAGGTGTGTAGAAAACATCACTGGGTTCTTTTACGTTTACGTGCATTACACAACACACAGGAACTACGGCTTTCATCCCATCCGAAGGACGAAGCAATAATGGTTAAAGGGACACGTTGCCTTGGATCGGGCGAGTTGGTCTATAAAAATGCATATGGTTAGAAAGATGTTTTAAAAGTAGAATACAATGATCCACACAAAAATGTCTCCAAATTGCGTGGTTTTCCTTTTACATCGTGAACAAACACGGTCGGCCATTTTGTGGAGTCAACTTTTTGACTCTTTTGCGGAACAAATAGTATTCCTGCATATGACCTGTGCGTGATCTCAACCAGGAAGGGATGTGTGGGAGGGGGGGTCCTAAGGGCAGCGTTATGAAGACTTTGTCTCTGTTAAGCAAGACTTATGGAAAGTTTACTTTCACCAACCCTTGACCAAGGAAGTATTACCCCATTAACTTTGTAATAACGGGTCTTAAACAAACAACAATATCATTCCGCTGTGGTGAAGCACCTTTATATCTAAAGGTGATAATGAAAAGGGTTCCCCTTCTCTAGAGTTAATTAGAATTTGTAACACATAAATGTATGGGGACTCTTTGGTATTAAAAGGAGGCAGAGGGTGGATTATTCCAAAGTTTTACACAGATATAGACTCTGCTAGGGTCAAAACGTCAGGCCATTAACTATTTTGTTTGCATATAAAAACATAAGTTCCAATTTCTAATACCGCGTAAGAAGTCTTTTTTTTCTGCACCCCCCTTCCCCCTGGGTTGTAAGTCTATGTCGTTTTACCCAGTTGATTCTATTCAAGGGTAAGGCTGATGGTTACACTTCGAACTCATTTCCCCCTTTAGGTTTTTTCCTCCCAAACTTAAATTCTTGTTTTATTTCTTAAGCCCTACAAGGATTCTTAGTTAATCTTTTTCCACAAATAGATAAGAATTATAAAAACAAGTCATACAAACAAGAACTAAGATCCACTGTGTACGAATACCGGTAGGTTAACAGCGGAAATCCAGCTTATTTCTTCAAACATTTGTTTTTCCAACCGCTGTAAGTTTCCACCCGCAATGAAGTTTTAAATATTGCACGGAATTCTCTGTCACTGTGATTAATAAGTAACGAGGGGAGGGTTCCCTGCTTGTGTGCTCAATTGAGAGAAAAACGATTTGCTTTCCTCCGGCCCACGTTTGGCAGATTCAACTTTGTGATTTCCAGTTTTAGGCTCCTGATTGAATCAAAGGAATTCGCTGGCGGGCATTAATGGAATCCATAAACTAATTATGTTGAACCATCTGGGGCACGGCGTGTCTAATTGTAAGGACAGCCCTGTCTTTTGGCCGTCACTGCACCGAGTCGACTGCACGCCTCTCCCACCCCCCCATCCAGGAAGAGGAAGAAGACAGCACCGGGCGAAGTCAAGTCAACAAATTTGCTCAATTCGTGTGTTCATTTGATTAGACATAGAGTCTCTTCAACTACAGGCGGATCATACGGCAAGGTATCATTAAGAGGGGGGATTTCATAGAGAGGACGGTGTACAAACACATGTACATTGAGCTGCCCATCACAAGTAACTCCTGCGTGATCAATCAGAAACTGATGCCTTACAGATTCTCTCCGTCTCCTCCCCCCCCCCCCTCGAAGAAGCTAGACTTTTCCTATCTTTTGAGTCAATTTAATTGCCATGGTATGATGTCATTCTTAATGGCAAGGAGATGTTTGAACAGTGGTTCAGTATTAACCAAGTAGATATGACACCTAAGTAAACTACAAAAAAAATATGTATATATATAAATATAGAGAGAAAAAAAAAATCTCTCTCTCTCAAAAGCCTGATGCACTGGAAGTTCTTTGACCTGAGAGTGTTGAGTGCTGACATGAAAAAAAACCAAGGCTCAAGGGAAAACTGGGCAACAGTTTAGTATCTCATTATTCTTGACTGGGTTTCTAGATATGTCTAAGTCACTTGTAAGCAATCCAAAACTGATACCCATTTAACCCCCACCCCCGCAAAAAAAAAAAAAAAAAACTCGCACAAATTTAGCTTGTTTTCAATTCTATATTTCGTATCAATTTTTTTCCCCTGATTGGAACTCTATTCCATGTCTTATAATCAACTTAATTCATCGCAGAGTTATTTGGAGATCGAGAATTTGATCTAAATTCCAAACCC
The DNA here is from genome assembly GCA_021014325.1 of Plazaster borealis. Lineage (NCBI taxonomy): Eukaryota > Metazoa > Echinodermata > Asteroidea > Forcipulatida > Labidiasteridae > Plazaster > Plazaster borealis. The sequence goes on from CM037472.1 coordinate 29,193,332, forward strand.
CTTGTAGTTCCTGTAGTAATCATTGTATTAAGTCCCAGGTCAACAAGATGAGAATTTACTGCCCTCTGCTTAAAAAAAAAAACATTTTTGGTTAGCAAAATATCTTAAGGACTGCAGAGGACTGATGTTTGGGAGCAGGAATGTAAATTCAGAAATTCAGAAAATCTTAATTTCTTAAAAAAAGACCAACAACAAATTTGACTCCAAGAAAAAAAGATTTAATAAATTTCTGAGTTTACGTTCTGGATCATAAACTTCAGTCCTTTGCATTCTGAGAAGCAAAATTTTTTTTTTTTTTTGGGGGGGGGGGGAGGGGAGGACTCGACAGGGGACGGCATCCTACTTTTTTTCCTGAGAGCATGCTGTACTGCGCTTTGAGCAATGACGGTTGGAGTGGCGCCTTATAAATTTAATGATTGATTGATTGATTGATTGATTGATTGATTGATTGATTGATCAAATTGATTATGGTATCCAGCATTGATAAACACCTGAGAGAAGTTTTAGACCATGGTCGGAGGGGACTTGATTAAAGTTGCATGGCCCAATTCTTGCTGAAAGAATTCATTTTTTAAATAATTTTTTCCCTGAACGAACGAATTTTGACATATGATGTGATATGGTATGAAAAACATACAAAAACATTTGTTATTTAAATCAAAATTTTCAAGTCAAAATCGGCCAAAACTCGGACCTAGCATCTTTAACTATGGAGGTGCAATTACTGATAAGACATGAACAAAATGAAGGGCTTTGAATTAACCAAAAGAACGCCGTACCCTCCATGTTTCTGTGAATCGATACTCCCACATCAGCTAAACTCCACTCTATTCAACAATTCTCAGTACGACAGACACATTTTGCAGGAAATGTCTTCCCAGGAATTTGCTTAAGATGGATTCTGAAAAACCGAACGAGTCAGCCCCCTACCTGATTGCGTGGGTTTTCCCCCTGTTGGGGTTTTCCTCCCACATCTACAAACTGAACATTTCTTTATCGTCATCTCTACACAAGTATCTTCAAGACTACGGGTTACAGGGGCTAGACACTCTTGAGGTTTCCTTGGTTTCATTTAGAAAGATGTAATTATTATATTTAAAAATGAAAACTCTTCACTCCCACGCCATCTCTCTCCATTAAAGATAAAATAAGAGCGAGACAAAGAGACAGAAACTCTGGAGCGATATTTGCATTTTACAGAACTCTCCAAGGGTTTCCTTTGCTCTGGACTCATCATTCTTTAAGACAAGAAAGATGATTCATCCATTTTGAAAGCAACCCGAAGGTGAGAATAATTTCCATAAAAAAGGACTCTATTTACAAACGATGACAAAGTGACAGCCAACGGTGACCAGGTCCTCCGATCAGTCATTCAGTACAAATCACTACACTAGGGACTAAGTTCTTAGAGCTCCTGGTCAGAAATTATATGCTGTAAGCCAAAGCACAGGTTGGGAAACTTAAAAATAGGGTCATAGATTGGTAAGTACTCCAAAAAATGAATGACCATAAAAAACTTACTTGGTGAGAAGCACTACAGCTGTTTATAGTATCAACTATTTTGATTCCCTTTCGAAGTAATAGGGTTTGGATAATTTTTCACCCCAAAACATTTGAACCTGAGAACTGATTCATGCATGAATCGTTTCTCAGATTTCTGAGGATTGGTGTCTGATCGCGAATGCTGTGGCCAGAGATGCGGTTGGTACCCGCTGTCACCTCACTAAACGTGGATGGATTTGACATTCGGGTGAAAATACCATTACAGGTGTTTTGTTACTGTTTTCTCAACAAGTAGACATTGTACTCAGCTAAAACTTTCACTTTTGACTTTTATCGTATCTTTCTATATAATTTTGCCTACAAATCAGCATTACGTTGACGAAAACCAATCGATGACCATAGGGGTCAAAGCACAGGATTGATAATTTAAAAAAAATACTAATACGTGATTAGATTCAAACTGACAGGTTACTGATTACAAAATTTATACCAGTACCAATCCTCCCGAGAAATGCTTCCATCTGAAATACTGTCAAAGGCATAGAAGTATCACTTTAAGACCCCACAAATCACCATTGCTTATTTTCCATTGCCACAACAGAAATAACAAATACAACAAGTATCTCTGGGAAATCATAAACTATTTTTTTTCATTGTTTGTACTAAAAACATAACCACCAAATTTGATACTGGCTGTATGGTGTGTTTATTGAAACTAGAGTGAATGGAATTAATATACATGTTCAAAAAAACAATGACAAAATTTATGTTTTTCGTTTCGAAACAGCATCATCTGTCAAAATTTCATGCATATTGAAAATATTTTTGTTTTAATATTTCTTTCAGCGAAAACCGGGCCATGCAACTTTGAAGTGGAACGTGATAATAATATCAACAGATGATGATTTTTGTTTACGGCAAAATCTTCACGCATGTTATGTCACAGGCGGAGTTTCCAAAGAGTAATTACTAAGCCAGAGTTAATTGTTTCGAAGAGTACCCCGATGACAAGCCTAAAATGAAAACCTGATAGTATTGCGAGTTCACAAGCTCTCGGCATTCTCGCAGAACATTAACTTTTCATGTCGTTAATTTTTATGGTGATTGATGCCCAGACGCCTAGCTATGACTGCAAGAGTGTGTTACGTGTGTTTACGATAACAATTGACCCAACATCGAGTTCTTATCGGGAGCCGGGGGGCCGGCTGGCTGAAGCTAGGGGTAAATGTATCTTTGATGTCCCATCCGGGAAAAGCACTTCTTCCTCTCAGATGTCAACACATCTGTTCAAGATGTGAGTATTGTGTCAACGGGGTGGGAAAAGAACGAGAGTTAATAAGGAATTGCAATTTAATTTCTTTTTTGAGCGCTCACAGGCTTCACTGTTCATCTAATAATGTCTCCTCTCAATTTGTATTGCTGTTTAAAACTGTCGCTTGTGGAAAAGGGGAAAGCCTTGGGTGTGTGTTAGGAATGAAGCGCCATCTTTAGGTTCGCTTGAATACTTAAAGGAACATTACAGAATTGGTTTTTGCTAACAAAACAGTGTAAGCACTTTATATAATCCACCATATACATAAACTGACAAACCTGTAGAAGTTTGAGATCGATCGGCCATCTGGGTCACGAGAAAATAGTGAAAAACCGATTACACATTTGCATGTGTTATAATACAATGCATGAATAAAACGCTCATGAGCGATAAACTCCAATTGGAAATTAGTTTTATTTATTTCTCATCAAATATGGCATTTCAGACAGAAATATTTCTAGGGATGTTTTCTACTATCATCATCATTAGACCGTGTAAGTTTCATGTAAATCTGTGATCTTCAAGAAAATTTTAATTACCAGTTCTGTAACGTTCCTTTAAAAAAGAACAGGCAAATGTGAATGTATTCTTGAAGGGGGTTCCTCAACCTTTCTACTCAATATTCTTGGAAAGGAAAATAAATGTTAAAATATGAAAGGCCAGCTGTAAACAGCAACCATCAATAGAAAATCAAAATTACACTTTTGTACATCTCTTGAAGTAAGCAGGTTCAAAACCTACCGCTGAGTCTTTTTTAACAAAAGATGTATTTCAAATGCGAGAGCTGTCCTTCGAAGAGCGTTAGCAACGGACCACTTAAAGATGTCAGAGTTACGGCCTTGCACTATTATTAAACAGATCTCTGTCTGCGCGCCTCAGGATCACGTTCGATATTTCCGCTCTTAATGATGCGTTTGAATAACACAAACTCATAATCATGCGAAAAGTCTAAATATCGGAAAAGGTTGGGCAGATCGTGAATGTTTACAAGATCCATCAAAATTCTCGAGGGGGAATTCGACACGGCCAGATCCCCCGCGCGTAACACAATGCCAAGAGAATGGCCTCAGTCTCCCTTTAAAACTCGCAGGGAATTCACTCGGATCGGGTCTGGAGTCATCCCTTGTAACCCAAGACCATGGCTACAGCCGTGGGGACGACAAAATATTCCCCCGGTCTGCTCCACAACCAGGGAAGCTGTGAACTTTTTACGGGCAAGGACAGACGCAAAATGGAAAGGTTACTGTTGTGAGATTCCATGGAGAGCAGGTTATCTTATCGAAGGGACACTCTTCTCTTAGGGAAATGTCAGAGTCCAACTAAGGAGGGTGGGAGGAAGGGGTGAGATCAAATATTACCCTTATCACGTTGCATTCATCGCCAACTAGGTCCATTTAACTGACTAGATAAAAAAAAAACATTCTTGAAAGGCCTTATTAGGGTAAAAAAGGGCTAGACCTCCTGCCCTACTATTGCTTTATTGACAAAAGCATGGATGGAACAAAAAAAACCCAAATGTTGCCGGAGTATCGTCTTACGTTTTGCCACGTTCCCCCCCAACAATGTTCCGTTAACACACAAAGAGGCTTTACAGGTGTTGGGTACGGGGCTACGCCAGAGATTTGTCTGCATCGTTTGTGTTCAAATTGAGCGTGCGGATATCCAATCTCACGCTGAATGATTAAAAAAATGCATTTAAAATCAATTTGTGCTAAATAGAAAATCTCTTAGCCTAGGTTCTCCTCATTTGACATGTTTATAATAGGCCGTGCAAGTCTTCATGCAACACTTTTGGGACCAATTTGGTCCCACATAAAATTGGTCCCACGTACATTGCTTTAATGCCTGAAGGAAACAAACTTGTGTACTTTAATGGGTCCCAATGCTTAAATACGTACGAAACTTGCACAGTCTATGCATAATTCACATTATCATTCTTCCCCCTCCCCCCCCCAAAAAAAGGAGTTTAATTGATACAGAAAACACAAACTTAATACATTATCTCTGTAGGAAACAATTAATGACTTGATTAAAAAGATATGGAAGAAGGGATGAAGGTTTGTCTAAGTAAGCCATTCGCAAGTTAGATTTGAAGGATGTCTTGTGAGAATTCCTTGCTCCGTCACAATGAAATGCTCAATCTGAAATCCTGAGACTAAATCCAGTGTTGCTAAGTCACATGGTTCGGGGCAAGCTGTTGCATTGCAACCTCCAGATCAGCAAAGACTGGTCTCCTGTTGCCACAAACTTTCATCAGAAATCGTCTCTTTTGTAACTATGTAAAAGCTCCCCACACCCCTCCCTTGACCATATGACATAGCTATGCTGGATTTAGTCTGGGGAATTAAAAAATAAGCATTCAATTGTGACCGAACAAGACATTGTACCAGGCATCTTTCAAAACTAACTCGCATTGACTTATTGGGAGACGTCTGTATGGAGGACCTAGAATCCAATCCCGCATGCCATGGAAAAACAACACCAAGCGCCAGCATGTGCGTATAAATAGAACACGCAGAAAAACCACATACTTTAAAAAGCAATTTATGACGCAGATAAAAGTGTGACATTACAGGTTTACATTGCAATACCCGTCTGGAATAACAACATCCAGGGTTGCTCTCTGGGTGTAATAGCAGTCACAACTGAAAGCAAAACAGCAGACAGATTGTGATCAGAAAAAAAACCTGTGGTTCCATCTTTTTATCAAGTTTGATGCAATGACTGAGTGGCCACGAGCTGAAAAAAAAGGTCAAACGATATGATGATAATCTGTTAAAGGCACTGAACACGTTTGGAAATTGTCAAAGACCAGTGTTCTCACTTGGTCATCGAAGTTGCAAGAAAATGATGAAAGAAAAAACACCCTTGTTGTACAAATTTGTGTGCTTTCAGATACGAATAAAAACTTCTTGCAAGAAGTTTTTATTATTTTAGTGAGAAATAACCTCTTTCTCAAAAACTATGTTACTTCAGAGGGAGTCGTTCCCTACAATGTTTTATACTATCAACAGCTCTCCGTTGCTTGTTACCAAGTCAGTTTTTATGCTAATATTTGTTTTGAGTCATTACCAAACGTGTACGATACCTTTAAGTCAAATAAGTTTCAGGATCGACACCTGTTAATTTAAACATAGATTGATCAATCGACAGACAATCGATACCCACCTCCGTTGAACTGCTTGGCCAGCAACGGGTCAAAGACGTGAGCGGAGAAGGTCTCAAATGTGGAGGACACCTTGTGGTTCTTGACGATAGTCTCCAGATACTTTGCTCTTTCTTCATAGCTGGTTGACAAGAACGGTTAAGGAACAAGACAACTCAAATACGATCATAACTTGGTCTTAAAAATCAGGTTTGAAATGGAGTAACAATAAATTTGTAGGAGCAACTATGCATTAGAATTCCAAGACTGCATGGGCAAACAGAACATCAATAATAATAATAATAATAATACACCATTTATTACATCATTTATTAGGCACTTAATACGGTTGTTTCTAAGCGCACCATTGACTGTCTACAAAATAATTACCAAACAAAACTTCTAATGAACACACGAATTATAAATCTGTACTTTTTTCAATAAATCATACATGAATAATAATCAAAATCAAGCATAAGATCAAACATACAAGGAATAAGACACTAAATGGTCGTATCTTCTCAGAAAAAACACCCTGAATGTAAAGCGAGGGCATGAGATACGACCATATTGTGTGTGAACGTACAAGTACCCCTTTTTTCCTAAATTGCATTACCAGCACATATACTAATATAGACCCTTTGCATATTAAATTACAAGCTCAAACAGCGCCCTCACTGTGGCTAAAGGAAGACCTATCATTGGATGACGTTGTGCGTCGTGCGTACACCCTTGCACATTTGCATTGTTTGACCTCAGTGAGGGAGTTTGGTCTATGAAAGGGTTCTATTGAATTTCGTCATGTTGATAAGAGAATTTGAGGTACCTTTTCAAAATTACAAGCATGTTGAAGTGTGAGTGGATCTTTTAAGAAACAGCACAAGTAAAATGTTCAATGGTAACAGAGGTTTATGCTATTTGACTTTAATCATACATGAGTTTATATCAGAATATGTCACGCACATCTGTTATTGACACAAGGTTTAACCTACTTCTGGCTCCGAAGCTGGCAAATGTCTGTGTTGTTTTTTTTACAAAAAATCACCTATTTCATCCTTCTAAGACATTTCTTCTGACAGAAACTGACCGTTCTGACAAGATCCTGAAACTCTGCAAAATATTACTGAAAGGAAAGTCCAAAAAAACTACCTGTTTTTGCATACATACATAAATTCTCAAGGAAACTCTTGCTTAATACGCTTCCTTAAGGCTTCTGATAATCGTTGGAGCCAGATGGGGGAATTCGCCGTATTTTTGACCGCGTGAGGGCGTATGTGGACCAATTTCACAAAATGAAAAACAAGTAAACAAACGTTTTTTGTTTTTGTCATTTTTATTATTATATGTTTATGTATTTTGTCATTGATGCAACAAAACTTCATACACAGGGCAATTAAAATAAGATGAAACTGTAATTGTGATGCAAGACATTCCCTGATGAAAGCGCCCTCATGCGGTCAAAAATATGGTCAATTTAGCGTGGCTCACAGTGGAACTACTACGAACACCCGTTCTATTTTGTACATCTCTGTGGAGACATCTTTTTGTTCTTTCCTTTCTCCCTGTACTTAAAATCCTCCCCGATACTTTGCAAACAAAATTCCTTGTGGAGCACCCCAGCCTTTAGAATTTCCCTATAGAGACCTTTTGTTTTTCCCTTTTGTTTTGTTTCCATAAGGTAGTGGATATTAAAACAGGATTGTGTCAAGACAAACACACCGATAATGTCTGCAATGAAAGATAGTCTTACTTCTTGATCAGATACCCTATATGAGGTAATGATTATTAATATGATATATGAGAAGGAGATCAGACTATTTCTTCTCTAAACCTGAGGTTGGTACCATGGATTTGTTTAATAATGGGAATGGCTAGACACTTCATAGTGTACTGTAAAGGCCTTGTAACATCAGACAATTTTTAGAGGCAACTTAGTCCCACCCAACTGCACTGCATGTAAAAGAAATGCTCTGATAGCAAAAAATACATTTTTCTTACAGTGTTGTACCACCATCCCCCCCCCCAAAAAAAAAAAAAATAAGAGAGAAAAATAAATAAGAAAAATAAATAAATAAAAGAAAAATAAATAAGTAAATAAATGAAAAATTATGTGAAAACTGATGTTTGAATTGCTTTTCTTCTTGGAGATTGATTGGAACTGGTTACCTGTCAATTTCCCCATGTGACATGGCCTTTAGGAAGCAATGACAGTGGTGGCGGAGACAGTGGGGCAGTGTCAAGATGGCACAAATGAGGAAAAGGCATGTATGGGAGTCAAAGACCACAGACTGTGTGTAGTGGATTGGTGGGGGGGGGGGTGAGATGGCTTAAGCCTGAACAACGATACAGCTGACTTCAATACGATCATGTATGGGCTGTACAGAGTGCACAGATTGTACAGACATTAACAGCGTTTGTCTCGTCAGCTTGTCTGGTTTGACATTTTTGAGGGATAGCAAGCATGACAAAGACAGGCCAGCCTCAGTCACGCTTAATTGCCGTAACGGTTTCAAACTGTCATTTTGAGAAAGTTTTCGCTCAGGGCACCACACACAATCGGTGGCCTCTGTCTTTCAAAACACGCTGTGTCAATGTTGAGCCCTTATATCTCCACCAGGAATAGCCTGTTCTCTTCCACGTGAAATTTGTTTGGGTTTTCAACATGCATTACTCAACACAAGGAACCTGAATCCCAAAGCGGACCCTAAACCTACCCTAGACTAGTCACAAGACTAACCCAATACAATGAACTGTCACCCATCCAAGTACTGACGAAAGTCTATGATTGTAACGATGGTTTTCCTTTAAGCAAATGACTGGGCACTCTCTATTTTTCAGCAAAGTTGGACCTGCTATATCTCCAAGATGTAAACATTACTTGTGTGTATCTTCACAAATGGAATTACACTCCAAATTGAATTATTAGAAGAAAATAGTTCTCAAGATTGAACAAGTCACATCAGCAGCACACACAAATTGAGAGAGAGAGAAAAAAAACCTGACATCTGTCAATCAACGGAATAAAACACCCTTCACGAAAGCGCTCTGGAGAAGAAGAAAAAGGAGAAGAAGAATTTTTTTTGATGAAATGTGGATTTAAGTATGTCGATGTCATAAGCGGGCTTAATGAGTATTCTGTCAGCTCTAGGATTACATATCTCTTGCAGGTATGACGTGATCAGTGAATCGACTTTCAGGCCTCCACAAGAGGTTCAGTTACGTGACTGCAAGGCAAGACGTCCAAGGGATACAGAGTTGGGGCGATTCAAGGTACTAAAGACCCGGATTAATTACATGTTGCAGAGAATTAGCTCATACAAAAGATCATATCAGGATATTTTTGGGAAAATATCAGGATGTTTTTTTGGGAAAACGATCAAATTCTGAGTATGTGATTGGAACGAACAGGGGATATAAAGGGTGGGGGGTTTGTATTCAACAGGGGGTCTTCAACAAGGAGGGGTATTCAACAGGGGGTATTCAACAAGGAGGGGGTATTCAACAGGGGTATTCAACAAGGAGGTGGTATTCAACAGGGGTATTCAACAGGGGTATTCAACAGGGGTATTCAACAGGGGGTATTCAACAAGGAGGGGGTATTCAACAATGAGGGGGGTAATCAACAGGGGGGTATTCAACGAGGGGGGTAATCAACAGGGGGGTGGTCAACAGGGGGGTGGTCAACAGGGGGGGTATTCAACAGGGGGGTATTCAACAAGGAGAGGGTATTCAACAAGGAGGGGGGTATTCAACAAGGAGGGGGGTATTCAACAGGGGGAGGATACACTTGCATTTAAGATAAGATTAGAACTTGATGCATCAAGATGTTCTGGGAGAGCGTTACAAAAGAGTTCCATCAAAGACTAGAGCACCTCATCGATAACTTCCTTATTTCAAAATCTTCTCAAATTGAAGGAAACTTCTTCCTATCTGGCTGTATAAGAAATTTCATAAACAGCCCCACCTGACATCGAACTGACGTCATATTTTCCATACTCACACTGATATTCAAAAGATGCTATTTAATTTAACTTTTTATACCATCATGGAAAGTTAATTTCTGCTCAGAATTGAGCTATCCTCAACTGGTCACCGAGAAAAACTAATAATAATGATTACAGGAATTTGTAGAGCGCCTTTGCCAAAGGATTCAAATCGCTCTGAGCAAAACAACAGAAAACAAAACAAATGGTTTTTTAAGAGTCCCTTAAACTGTTCAAGAGATGAGGCATTCTGGATGGAGATTGGTAGAGAATTCCCCTATACTCCTGTTAGTGTGAGGGATGACCAAATTGGACTTCGTACGAAGACCTTGTCGTTTATGTTGGCTGAGGTCGAAGACATCAGAAATGTAAGATACAAACTTGTTGCTTGTGGTTTTGTACATGTTAAATGCTGTCTTGAATCAGTCAATCCGGGGCAGATTTCGAACAACATGCAAGCAGACCTTTTTTTGCTTGCAAAGTGGACCTTAAAATTTCACTTTTATAACCACTGCCTACCATACCATAAGCAAAGCCGAAGGCCAAGCCAACTTATCGGTGGTTTTTGTAAGCGGATGATGTAATTGAACAGTTCAAATCCATTGAGAGCACGCCTACGCACTGTTCAAATCTTGATCCTTTGTGAAACACACTTGAGCTTACACACATTTTTCTGCTGTAGTAAAAGCAGAGTACCAGTTAACAGCTTTACAAAATCGACCCGCAGACCATTTCGTTATCTCCTGATAAGGACATGGTACACACCGTTATCAGACACGCTGATCATAAGTGGAAGGATCTCAGGCCCTGCATGATCGGCAACTGATATCGGTTTTGGTTTACAGATGGCAGCCGTGATAATCTCGCTAGAGCTGAGTGGGATTTAACGGATGTAGGTTTTTATTTTATTTTATGGTTTATGAACCCGTAGCCTCATTCACCACGAGTGACTCGCAGGATTGATACTTCATGGAGGCAACGGAGGTGATTACTTCACGCCCCCGGGCATTGCCTTGGTGCCCTTTGAAATGTTCCAGTAGATATTCAAGTCTCCCTCACAGAGGTGCCCTTTCCTCAGAAGAAACAAGAAATGCCGTGCCTTCACAAGGACTATGTATCGGGAAATGCATTTCCACATTTCGGGTTCAAAAGTTTACGCCAAAGGAAATCACAACACTAGACTCTAGATGAGAAAATCAGATTTGACCCCCCAGAGAGGATTGTTTTCAAAGATGACAGTAGATATAGAGCAGACACAATCAGCAATTGCCATCCGAAGTCTTATTCAGTGTTCTTCCTTAACAGTGGTCCGCTGGCCAAATGCCAGTTAAAACACCTGAGGACCAGTCAAAAATCTGTCCAACTAGTCCGGCTGATTACATCCCACTACTACATGTAAACTACTGATTGTTCATATTACTTGAAATAACAAGTCCCAGGCAATGTTGAATAGGGATCAGTAAAAAAGATGGTGGACTAGTGAAATGACAAGCTAACTGGTTCCCCCTGGCTAGTCAATGAAAAAGTTAAGGGCAAACCCCGTTATTCCCTGCATACATGGGGTTACATACGACATGAAACACAATAAAGTGTACCACTTTGCATCCGTAACGTTAGCAGTTTTCCCAATGGTTGTATTTTTTGTGTAGGTACCTAATACAACCCAAAAGGCGTTTCAACATGTGTATGGACATGCAGGCTTATACTGAATATAATTTGAGTTTATTCATCTAATGTTTTTTCAACAAATGTTTTAAATCACCCTCAAATTTTCATAAAAAATAGACAGAAAAAATACCTGCCTTTTCCATCCATTTTATTATTAAAATTTGAAAGTAATTTAAACATTTTTTTGTTTTAGTTAATCAGCTCAAATGTTTTTATCTTGTTTGCACTGACAACTTTGTTTTTCAAAATCTAAAATATTTTGCATCCAGGGGCCAATTTAATCAAAAATGTTGCTTAAACATTTTCTGCTAAGCAAAAATAAGCAGGATACCAGTCACAGATTGTACATGTGACATGGTATTTTGGCTGGTAACCTTGTTCTGGTAAGCATAATTTTGTTGTGCTGAGCTACTTTATGTGCTTAAGCAGCTCTATGAAATTGGGGCCAATTCTATATTCTTGATGTGGGAAATCAAAAGATGATTATTAACCATCAGACAATCAGGAATTTTCACTGATGTATGCAGCGTATTTGCTACAAAGAAGGGTTATGTATACATACTTTAAACAAAATAATAATTAAATAAATTCCGATGCAAAAATTAGTAGGATAAGAGTCGCAGATGGTACATGTGAGATGGTATTTTGGCTGGTAACCTTATTCTGGTAAGCGTAATTTTGCTGTGTTTAGGGCTGACCTATATTTACATATAGTATAGGCCTTAAAGGCAAAGAATACCTTTGGTTTTTGGAACCGTTCGATAGTTTTAATCCTATATAAATTGAGATTATCAAAATTGTAAAAGGTGGTAGCCTTTTCTGATATGTTGCTGAAAATCTGGAGGGGTAATGTCCACGCAGGAAGAATAATCCATAATTGGAATTTACAGTTTCATGCAGAAAATCTTTTCTCATATTGAAATGAATCCCTAAAACCACAAAATGTTAGACATTATCAACAGCTGCAATGCTTCTTACCAAGTAAGTTTGTATGGTCATTAATTTTTGGAGTAATTACCAAAGGGGAAAGGTATAGCCTCCCTTTAATAGACCTTTCAGGCTATTTAATAACAATTTTTCTGATTTTTCTGAGAGTCAAACAAACTAATATGTACTTAAAAGTAGGAAGAATATCATGCCCGAAAGATGGGAATGTGCAGAAAGTTTTGTCCAGAGAAAAATATTTTAAGGCACATATAAGCTTATATTATATATATATTTTTTTTAATGAAAACATAAACAAAATGGATAAAAAAAAAAGTTACATATTTTTAAGGATGACAATCTTTTTTTATATGGTGTTTAGAACTATATTCTAAGATTGTTGGCACAAATGCCAGAATTCTAATATTATAACCTTTTCAGCTAAAGCTTTTTAAATATCCAATTGTTCGCATGTTAAATGAACGATTAACAGCGCCAGATTTAAGTCAAGTTGAACGCTTGATTTTGACATTTCTAGGTATGGAATGGAGTGCTGTGTGGGAGGCTTTTAACTTTTGTTCGACTCAAAACAGTTAAAATAAATTAATATTTACTCCAGCAAGACCAGAAATTTTCTGCTCAGCCAAAAAAAAAAAATCACAGATGGTAAATGTGAAATGGCATTTTGGCTGGTACTCTGGTAACCTTATTCTGGTAAGCATAATTTTGCCGTGCTTAGCTGCTTTTTGTGCTTAAGCAGCTCTATTTTAATCGGGACCAGGCTTTTGGCAACACGTCCGTCCATGCAGTATTCTATTTTAAATGAACCTCTTTGTTATAAGAAAATGTATCTCAATAAACTAAAACCCCTCACACACGACAACAAGTTACGGACAGCATTTATTTCTCATGCAGATTTTAGACGCACACAAATCCACTCCAGAGACTTAATTAAAGTCTATTTTTAGCTTGTTGTACTTCACAGGTAAAGGAATGCTGTGTTGCTATGGTGCAAGTGGAGTGTCGAAAAAAAGCAGGAAAAAAAGCCTTGTTTGTGAAGAAGAGAGAGAGTAGGAAGGCTCGGTTTGCGACACATTTTTTCCCATCCAGCATCAGAATGCACCAAATTATCTGATTAAAGTTTACGTGCGAATGGTATTCTTTTTCAACTGTCCCTTTTTGCAATAGATATTAAAACACAAAATAACATCCATTTTCTTTTTCCCATTTTTAAGGAGGTGCGTGATCTGTGCGAAAAAGCATATTGATGAAGATTCGTTTCTGACTTTACAGCAAACGCTTGCATCCCATATCAAAGGCTAAACTATTGACTTCTTGCACGCAGGTCACATGCAGCGACTTTGCCACGCTCACCATGTTGGGAGTCCAACAGGTAAGCGTGTAAATGCTGTGTTGCCTAAAATTCGCACTACACTGTTAGAACACACAGGGACATTGACTCAAAAATGGCGCAAACGTCTAATGTGAACTGTGGCCAACTCTTAGCAAAATTTTCCTTATCACCTCTCAGGATTCATTTCCATTTTTATGAAGTATCAACATTAAACAAAATATGTTTTCATACCTAAATCCTTGAAGAAAAAGCAGCTCAATGCATTTCCTATGGGCTTAAATTAATCGTTGGAACCAGCTTGTATACAGTGAGTGAGGGATTACAGTCAGTGGAATGACACTATACTTAGCACATGTGGTGGATTACTGTTGCAAAGTGTTGAACGGTGTCATAACAGATACTAATACAATAAACACAGCGGAGATGACAAAATATCAAATTGTTAAAACATCCAACGGCATCATGCAGAGTGTGTAAACTATACCTTAGGATTGCAACTGGGTTCATGTCTACTGAGCTACTCAGTAGTAGTTAAGGCTTCAGAGCTCCAGATTAGACTGTGCAAGCCTCGCGCACATTTGAACTTCCGGGACCATTGTGGTCCCAACCATATGGCGTTTTACGTGGGCGAGATATTGTTTTGTCAATTATTTTAGTTTAATGTAGTTTATGACCCTGAACATTTTATATGTTGTTGGGAATGTAATACATAGTGATACAAAAATATGAAAGTAAAATCAATTCAACAATACAACGAAAAAATAACGAGAATTAAACTTGACCTCAGCTTCCGGTTACTGCAAAAAAATCAAGAATTT
>CM037472.1:30509038-30559038 GCA_021014325.1 Plazaster borealis
ATGTTCGTTCTACCTTAATTGGATTTCTGATCCCCCCGGAAAAATCGGCAATATCCAGAAAGTCTATAAAAGCAGATACCAGATGTACATGTATGGTCAGCCCTTGTATATACTCAATAAAATTTGCTTATTTTAGAGCCAAAAGTCATAACTGAAATTAGCAACCTGTGTTAAAAGTTGTGTTTATAATTCATATCCAGTCTATGCATATAATTACCACAATACCCTATTTTGTCAATATTTTTGTGTGTAATTCCAATATGGTGCTTTACTAAATGGGACCTAACATACACAGTGGTCAAAACCAGAGGGGGGAGGGTCATTGCCCCCTTTTCCAAATGAGATTTGTTTAAATTCACAATTGTCGATGCATTAAATAGCCCCAAAATTATGTCTCCCCCTCCCCGAAATGAAAATTTCTGGTTATGCCACTGAAACCAAAACTTCCAGAATTCTTCTTCGGGTACTATGTGCCTTCAGGCCGTCGGTAGTGATCATGACTCTCCACAGGTTTCTGTATATTGTTGTTTTCCCTCACGTGTACACTTTCTGGTACCCTGTCCGCCACCTAGTGACTTAAACTCAGCGGCGTAACTAGGGTAAAATTTCAGGGGGGCACAAGGGGGTGCACCATTTTTTCTAGGGGGCACTTCTGGCCAAGTTTCCGTTTGCCTTTTTCTATAAAACAAGCCCATGCCCGTAATCGGGGGGGGGGGGGTTGGACGCCCGCCCCCCTAAAAAAATAAAATAAATACAAACATTATATTATATATATATTTTTTTAAGTCTGCAAAAAATAATTAATTTAAAAATTCTGCATCGTAACTGTGACTTATTATCGTTAAATTATGACATTTATAACATAACATATTATACAAAGATGTAAATAGAGGACGCAATGGGTGGCATACGCCGTCTGAGCATTAAATATGCAGAAATAATATTGATACAAAGCTGTAATTGAGTTGTTTTCAGATATAATAACCAATATTCATAGCGCAAAATTGTGCACCAAATGGCTTTAATTGGGCATTTTTTTGTTTACAAAATTTCGAACTTCTGAGAGAAGGGCACATTCTCCTCCCACTCCCCCTATGGTCGCTTCGAGACGGGCGGCGCTAACGCGCCGATGTACATTTTCTTTCATACATCGCCCCCCAAAACAGAAAGTTAAAAAAATCCCGGTTACGGGCCTGAACAAGCCCCTTTTTCATCGCCTTTTTTATGTTAATTACTATTTTTTTATAAGATAATCTGACGTGAGCGTAAACAAAAAAAATCTGCATGTAAATGGAAAAATAGTTTTAAAAACGTCGAAATTATCTCATCGAAGCGTATAAAATGTTACATTTTACTATAGAAATCTCCAGTCACAAAAAACCAGATTTCAAATAGGGGGGCACCGGGGGGGGGGGGCACGGACATCAATTGGGGGGGGGGCACGTTCGCCCCCCCGTACCCCCTTACATACGCCACTGCAGTTAAACTTCCCAAGTATGTTAGCCATTGCCTTACCCCTGCTTCTCTTCCCTTCCTGTTTGCCAGACCGTTTTCCTCATTACATGTCCCAAAAATTCCAGTTGTCTCTTTCTGATTGTTACCAGCAGTTTTCTTTCAGTTACCACCTTCCTTAAAACTTCCTCATTTGTCACATGTTCCGTCCATGAAATTCTCAACATTCATCGGTAAAAACCCATCTCAGCTGCCTCGAGTCTGCCAGTGCGGAATAGTATCAAAATATCAGCCGTTCGGTACAGGTACATTTTTTACAAGGCTGATTAATATTTAAAGGGATCGTATACGTTTGGTATTTTGGAAATCCACTGTTTGTTTCAATCCTACTTAGTTGTAGATATATACCATAAAACTAACCTGTGAAAAATAAACTTCAAAAGGTGGTAGCGTTTTTGAGATATTGCCGAAAATCTGGAGCGGTTATTTCCACGCAGGAAGAATAATCTGGGGATAAAAAGTGATATTTTTTCCATAAACGCAGAACTTCGAAGTGGAAAGTTTCTCAAAATGCATGATACTATCCAAAGCTGCTGTACGTCTTACCAAGTAAGTTTGTATTGCCATTTATATTCAGAGTCATTACCAAACTTCAGACCCTGTAAAGGGAGGGTATACCTTTGTATTGGTAAATACTCCAAAAGTTAATGGCCATAAAAAAACTTACTTGGCAAAAAGCACTTCAGCTGTTGATAATGTATAACATTTTGAGAAACGATTCTCTTCCAAGGAATGTGGTTTTAGAAAAAAGGGATTGCAAAAATTGTCAATCTGAGAAACGTTTCATGGATGAAATGTTTCTCAGATTGTGTATTCCAAATACGGATTACTCTTCCTGCGTGGACATAACCGTTCCACGGCGATGTCTCAAAAACTCTACCACCTTTTGAAATGAAATTTTCACAGGTTAGTTTTATTGTATATATCTACATTTGATTGAACAATCGAACGGTTCCAAAATCCAAAGGTATACTTGGCCTGTAATGGACATGGACTATTATTTATCTCTGAGAATAAGTTTTGACTAAAATGTGTTAATGGAAGTATTGTTTTTAACTCTGTGATTTATGCAAGATGTTTTTAATGGAAGGTGCAACAAAAGACATTTTGAATTAAATTCAATTCAGTTCAATAAACATTTATTCCATGATGGCCAGTAACAAAGACATGTACAGATTATTTACTTTTACGTTTTTATGTAGGTGTGAATAACGAATGTCACATAATAAACATACGATACCATATATAAACATACAGCATAACACAATCATAGCCAACATGTATAGGAAACAAAATGAAGCCTAGTGCTTTTATGCTTACCCCTATTGACATACATTGACGTGGACGTGACAATGACAACAACAAAACAATTGCGGAGACCAGGCGTCGATTTCACAGAGTACTAAGATTCATCTCAACGTGAATTGTCAATATTACCATAGTAATTTGTATTGTGACATCACACTTTTTTTGTAGCAATTAAGATTGATTTGCACTTAATATCAATCTTGACTCTTTGTGAAGTCGAGCCCTATGTTTTGAATAGTAATCACTAGTGGCTTCTTGAGTTGAATTAATTTGGTTAGTAGCCTACAGCTAAATAGTAATTTAAACTTGTACAACTACAATGTAGGCCATATCATTTTATCCCTGCGTCTCTTCACTATGCACTGCCATTGAAAGTTGGTGAGCAACACCGCGCAACATTTTCGTCCAGTTTTAACATGTATAAAAATAAACAATTGTTTTTGTGTTTGAAGGTAGTGTATACTTTTGGTAATTGTCAATGACCAGTATTCTATGGTGTATCCCAACATATGCATAAAATAACAAACCTGTGAAAATTTGGGCTCAATTGGTCATCGAAGTTGCAAGAAAATAATGAAAGAAAATTTGTGTGCTTTCAAATGCCATGAGAAAGGCTTCAGGCCTGAAGCCTTTTTCAGATACGAATATTTTAGTGAGAAATTACCTCTTTCTCAAAAACTACGTTACTTCAGAGGGAGTCGTTTCCTACAATGTTTTATACTGGTATCAACAGCTCTCCGTTGCTCGTTACCAGGTAAGTTTTTTAAGCTAATATATATTTTGAGTAATTACCAAACGTGTCCAGTCTTTTAGGCGATCTTTGGAGATTCACATTTTTCGACATACTTTTATTGACTTTTAATCAACGGGGCACTTTTTAGACAAAATTGTGTCGCAGGATGTTTACCATTACCATGTTTTTATACGGTAGTGTGTAAACGCTGCGTTGCCTATAAAGTGTGCACTACACTGTACAACGCATGGGACAATTTGACTCCAAAGTTTGTTGTGATGATGATGTCAGGTGAATTTGGTCAATTCCCTCGCTATAATAGTCTCAGGACACTGTGTGGGTTTTTCAATCAAAGTTCAACCTCTTCCAGTTTATAGAAAAGTCATGTCTGCGTCATTACTGAAGATTCTATACATCTTACACAGGTCGCGCACCTTTTTCATCTGTATACTTACAAGTTATTACCAAACCGTAGGCCTACTCCATTATAAAAACTAGATTCGGTGAGAGGTTTGTGAGGGAAAGTGTATGATTGGCAATGTTTTTAGACCAAGTTGCCAGGGAGAATAATGATGCCATTTCCTTTCAACAAAAACATTGTTCTGTTTCAGAATGATGCAATTATTAATGTACTTTATTAATATTTCACGAGCATCATTAGAGGTTTTTTCTTCTTCTGAAGGCAGTTGAATGGATGTATTTAGTATCAGCGGTTGTCATTTCAGATCAACCCAAACAAATGACGCATTTTACAAATGCATTGTGAACAACTCGTAAATGATGCATTTCCTTTCCATTAATAGCAATGATGCGGACAGAACCACCCCATTGCTTCTGTTTTCAGACAATGGAACGAAATAATTGACTCGCGTATTATTATTTCGTATGCTGAACATCTTGCAGCGATGCCACAATGGTTTTTTCGCTCATCTACTCATACACTTTAAAAACTCCCGGCTCAGAACCGACCCGGTAAAATGAGATTTTGACTCAGATTCTGCGTCAGTTTGACCCATTTGTGGGTCATTTTGACTCAGATTCCGGGTCATACTGACCCAAGAAATGGGTCAAGTCCGAGAGGGACCCGGAATTCGGGTAAATTTTGACCCAGGAGATTTTAAAAATGAGTGGAAGTTTCGACATTTGGGTTCATTTCCTTCCCATATAAAAGGGAATAGGTGCACTATAGCCAGATCTACTAAAGTAACTAAAAAGATAACACTATTAAAGTATAGGCCTATATTAGAGTAAGAAAAGCCTGACATCTGATGCCAAGCTGATTCCAATATCAGAATAACTTTCGGATATCAGAATAACGATAAATATCAGAACAACGTTTGGATATCTTAATAACTTTTGATATCAGAATAACGTTAGATATCAGAACAACATTTGGATATCAGAATCACTTTGGATATCATAATAACGTTAGATATCAGAATCGTTTAGATATCAGAATCACTTTGGATATCATAATAACGTTAGATATCAGAACAACGTTTGGATATCAGAACAACGTTTGGATATCAGAATGGCTTTTGGATATACAAAAATGCTGGATACCATAATTTTTGATATCAGAATAACGTTTGGATATAACTTGGGATATCAAAACGACTTGGGATAGCAGAGCAACTTTTATAAGTAAATAGATATACATTGAACAATGGTATTACCCATCGCTGAAAATGCTCTCACCTTTGAAAATCTTGTCATAAAAGCTGATCTTACATAGATTCTGAGTTAAACGCAAACATTTAAAAACAACGTAGCCTTCACATTCCATTAATCATTTTGACACGTGCTTGGGACGTGAACACACACATGCCTCATAATGAATACGCATTTATTAAAGATGTGAGATAATACATCATGGTAGAACAAAACGGTGTAGGTTTCTGCGTGAAATATTATATTTAGCCTGAGGGATAACCAAATCAAAGTTTACTGCCTCAATCTGTTTTCGCCCTGTAGGAACTGTCAAGGTGTTATTAAACTTGGTTAAATCGTGTTTTCTTCACTGAGGGGATGATGCGGTTGAAGTGTGTTTTTTCTCCCCTAATTCATGTCGGCACATTTTTGCATTTGCAGAGGCCAGCATATTGTGTGCAGGTGAAATGTCATCATCACCGTTCACCAGTACACTATAGTTAGTTGGTGTCCAAACATTATTCTTCATTGAATTATTAAAGCAAAGCTGGCGAAAGCTTCAATCATGCTGTACATGGCATTGGAAAGAAGGGCAGAATTTTACGCTTTTTTTCGAAGATGACATTATTTTAGTACCGGTAGTTCTAGAAGATAGTTCGTATTTCATAGGTTTTATGGTGATCCTGTAAGCTGCATCACTTCTTAGTCGAGACACAAAACAACATGCTTTCATTATTGGTAACCCTATTTGAAAAAAGTCCCTAAAAAGCAAACCCGCGTGCTCAAGTGGTGGCAATGTTTTCCTTTGTGATAGCAACCGTGGACCTATTATCCCTTTTGTTATAGGTCCACGGTTTGAGTGTGTACCTACCCACATCATTGGGAGGGGGCGTGTCCTCTGTGCCCCCCTAGTTACGCCACTTCAATACTTGCGTTTAAATTAGGTTAAATTGTGTATATTGTATTTAATAACAAACCGTTTCCAGCACCATGCACCTCTAGTGATCACTTTCTTTGGAAAGTGATGCCTTTCAGACGAAGGCCATTTGCTGATTCATTATCAAGTCTTATACATTGTATATTATTACTATTTTGTTCAATTAATTTTAACGATATCGCGCTTACATTAATTATTTTTTTAACGACCACCCGGTTTCCCTGTATGACTACTGGTTTCCGATCCATTTAGACCATTAGTTGTAACAACCATTATCTCCATTATTTTGAGCGAAATAAGATCAAAACAAATTGTGAGAAGGTTCGTTTAAAAGCTTACCACAAATAAATGTATTATACGGGATTGGTAGAGCTGACAAAACAGTCGCAGACAGTGTTCCTGTTTTGTGTGATCAACCGTATCCATGAAATAACCTGTACTTTTGTGGGGCTTAATCCATTGTGTGAGTCAGGAAATTAATAATGAAATACCATGCACAATTTTCAGCATGTATAAACACATTGTCCTTAATATTGGTTGTTACAACCGAAATCAGCTGTTGATTTTTTAAAGATTTTCAGATACAGTTTTCTCGAATATGTCTTCATTCCAGAGGGACATTTATCACAGAAGAAAATGGTTCTAGTATGAACTTCATAATCAGTAAGCTTTCAGACTAAAATTAAACAATGATGTTTTCTCCTTATTCATCCTGTATATAAAACCTTTCATAGGATAAGGCCTGAAACGGGCTGCGTTTGTTTTTCTCTCAGTGTGCCTTTCATATATAGCTTTCTATTCAAGTTATTTCAATTTTCACTCTGGTCTTTTTTTATAACCATAATAGAGAGAACCATGGAGGAACACAAAATACCTCTACGCAGAAGCCGACTTGAAAACCATCATCGGCCAAGACGTCCAAGGAGTAAACAATACACCTAATCTTCCCGTATCCACGCGCGCGGAACCTGTTGCTAAGCAACGTCAGAATAACGTGACGTCAAAGCCCTATTGACGAATGGTGTGTGTTTGTGTGTGTCTACCGTGCTTCGGCAATTTCTAGTAGCAATCTAATTTACACCTCGGCCAGTTGTTAATTACTGCTGATGAGTTAAAGGGGTGGGCGTTGAGTCGAGTCAACAGTCATTTCACCTCGCCAGTAGCTTAATCTAAAGATTCTTAAAGAAGGGTATAAGACAAATGTTGAGTAACCTCATCAATTGACTATTGATGGGTCAGATGAAACCTCTCAAGTTTCAATCAAGGTTCGGAGTGATTTTTGTTTTGACACGTAAAACAAAACAAGCAAATGAAGCAAATTGTCACATTTTAACGTATATCGATACTGCTGGGAGAGGGCACGTTTGTAAAAGCAGAACAAAACCTCCAAGTACGGTCGTTGGTTCACAGCCTGATTAGTGACTTAAAGCATAGAGCTAGGACCCAGGCACTAAACACGTTTGGTAATTGTCAAAGACCAGTGTTCTCACTTGGTGTATCCCAACATATGCATAAAATAACAAGCCTGTGAAAACTTGGGCTCAATTTGGTCATCGAAGTTGCAAGAAAATGATGAAAGAAAAAAATCCATTGTTGTACAAATTTGTGTGCTTTCAGATAGGAATAATAAAAACTTCTTGCAAGAAGTTTTTATTATTTTAGTGAGAAATTACCTCTTTCTCAAAAACTACGTTACTTCAGAGGGAGTCGTTTCCTACAATGTTTTATACTATCAACAGCTCTCCGTTGCTTGTTACCAAGTAAATTTTTATGCTAATATTTGTTTTGAGTCATTACCAAACGTGTACGATACTTTTAATAAACGTGTCCCTGGTGACAGCTGGTTTGGGTCGACGACAGCCGAAATTAGTTAAGTGGAGCCCTCACCTTGAAGTGGCCATCCGGCCTTGTGATGTTAGACGTTATCTTATTAAATAAAAAATATTAATAATCATCATATTTCCTCTCATGTCACCTCACCTCTTTGTATCGTTATCAAATAAACGAGCCACTCAAACCCCGCCCTAGCAAAGGCAGTCATCCGCGGTGTATTTCCAATTATAATTCTTCGAACAATAGTATTGCGAAACGACAATTCGTCTTATGCTTTCTGATCTAAAAGTCCTGTAGCTATATGCCTTATAAACCATCATTAAGACGTGCCGCGTGCCAAATTGCTTTTTGACTGCGGTCATTTGACTATTAATAATATAAACAAAACAAAAAACCCCAAAACCCTCTGCAAACGTTCATGTTTTCTCGAGAAAAAGCTGATCGAACATTCTATATAGGCACAGCGTTGGATTGTGCCTAGAATGACCAGCGGTGAAGAATTCCAATATACCGCGGAAAATCACAGCGAGTCATCGAGAGTAAAGTCAATTTACTTTTGGTTCGAGTGTTGATATGCGATAATCAATTCCATCAGATAGGGAGGAGTGGGTCTGTAAATCTCTCAGACGATTTGTTTAGAAACGAAGGGTTTGGCTTAAAGGCATCGTACACGTTTGGTAATTACTCAAAATATATATCAGCATAAAAACTGACTTGGTAACGAGCAACGGAGAGCTGTTGATAGTATAAAACATCATGAGAAACATCATCTGAACTAACGTAGTTTTTGAGAAAGAGGTAATTTCTCACTATAATAATAAAAGACTTCTTGCAAGAAGTTTTTATTCTTATCTGAAAGCACACAAATTTGTACAACAATTTTCTTTCATCATTTTCTTGCAACTTCGATGACCAATTGAGCCCAAATTTTCACAGGCTTGTTATTTTATGCATATGTTGGAATACACCAAGTGAGAACACTGGTCTTTGACAATTACCAAACGTGTTCAGTGCCTTTAAGTTGTGTGCTAGTACTGGCTACAGTATTGATATAGCACAAAGATACAATGAAAATAATTGCGACTTGAGATTTGACTTTCCAAGTTAGTTTCAAATAATAATAATAAGCCCAAATTGTAAGATGCAACGGCCATCCACTTTTAGGTGCCATCTGATAGATATATCACAGCGATATCTTCACGTACAAAATCATAACGATCCAACAACGATCACGAACTGTAAGCTCAAATTGTAGGCTATCCAATGTATCAACTGAGTTCATTCCGTACCGTTGTTATACTGTATCACAGTTTCGCTCTGCATTGAGAAAATAGTGATAAAGGGTCCAATTCCATAGAGCTGCTTAAGCACACAAAAAAGCTAAGCACAACAATAGTGTGCTTACGGAAATAAGGAATCAGCCAAATTACCATTCCACATGAACGATTTGTGACTGGTATCCTGCTCATTTATGCTGAGCAGAAATTTTTTAAAAATTAAGCTTAAGCAGCTCGATGAAATTGGGCCCAGATGCTTGCTGATATCTGCACATGTAAACTTCACGGTCGAATTGCGCTGAGAATTTCTCTCAACACACCTTCAAAACCTCCAAAAATGATCTAGTCAAAAGTATCAAAATGTCACCAACACCCAAATCCACTTCATGTAGGGTGAAATATAACTGTCACAGTGTGTGTATTGTGATTATGCTGCCATGCGTAGTTATTGGGACAAGAATTGGCGCATGTAATGCACCCAATAGACCTTTGAATGCATCCATCTTAATTTTCTCCAATAAATATCAATGTAACCAAACCGAGGCTGGAAGGAAAAAATAATATGGTTCCTCTTTGAACGATGAATACTGGCATCCATTACTGCTATTGGATACAGGGAACATTACCAATATCGTGGTAGAATGATAAAGCTCTATGGTAACGATTCTTGACAGCAACGGAACAATGTTTATTATGTAAATTTACACTCGTCGAGTTTTGAGTCAATTTCTGCGCGACCCATAATTGTCTGCAAACATTTTCTATGTCTTTATGAGACACACGTTCAACGCTTGTATAAATAACGCTCAAAGTGTTCCAAGCTATAGCTTCACAAATCTAACTTCTTCCAGAGTGAACTTCAATTACGGAATGAAATTTTCCCATTTACTTCTCACAACCGAGAGAATTAGAAAACAAAATACATGCCACCGAAGCGATGATTGATTCTTTATTGCTTGTTGATTTAGGTGTTAAACCGCTTGATAAAGCGCGTACTCGAGTCTATACCCAATGCACTGTTACACCGTCTGCACAGTGAAGTGTTCATTTCCTCCATTGCAGTCTGCAAGCGAGCCTTAACTTACAGGCCGACCACAACTCGCTATAAGCGCCGAATGTCACTGGGCAACCATGATACATCTATTGCCAGACATTCCATGATCTTAATTTGAAGCGGATATGAAGCGGAATCATCGTATATCATAGGCCCTACTAGGCCTATATATAATAGAAAATTAGGATCAAAGTTTCATGAACATGATCTTGTTGGAGTGCCATATTAATGTATTCGGGTTGAGACGTTACCCTTTTTGTAGTTTCCTGCGTACAGACTAATGAGGCTTGTCATTAAGTACAATTTATTGTTAAGTGCCAATTAATGCAATTCTTTTTACAAAGTTTAATTAGTTTTTTGAGGAATAACTGTACTTCGCTCATTGAATACATAATTTATGATTGGTAATTATCCGATAATGGTTTTTTTTTTAACCTGAGGCAAGCACTGGTACAAATCGTGTTGGGAATAAACCCTTCAGATAGAACGTCAATCATATCCCATAATGCAAATAAGTTGCATTATGGGATATGATAATAGGCAACAAAATGGGTCTGCATTGTGCAGTAATAAAAAGCATTTATTCTCACAATGGCTAGTCAGCTAATGTTCTCTTTTTACTATTGTTAGTCAGCTAACATGTTCTCTTTAGTCAGCAAATGTTCTCTTTTTTACTATGGTTAATCAGCTAATGTTCTCTTTTCACTATGGTTAATCAGCTAAGGTTCTCTTTTTACTATTGTTAGTCAGCTAACATGTTCTCTTTAGTCAGCAAATGTTCTCTTTTTTTACATGGTTAATCAGCTAATGTTCTCTTTTCACTATGGTTAATCAGCTAATGTTCTCTTTTTACTATTGTTAGTCAGCTTACATGTTCTCTTTAGTCAGCAAATGTTCTCTTTTTTTACATGGTTAATCAGCTAATGTTCTCTTTTCACTATGGTTAGTCAGCTAATGTTCTCTTTTTACTATTGTTAGTCAGCTAACATGTTCTCTTTAGTCAGCTAATGTTCTCTTTTTTACTATGGTTAGTCAGCAAATGTTCTCTTTAGTCAGCAAATGTTCTCTTTTTACTTTGGTTCGTCAGCAAATGTTCTCTTTAGTCAGCAAATGTTCTCTTTATTACTATAGTTAGTCAGCAAATGTTCTCTTTAGTCAGCAAATGTTCTCTGTTAACTGTGGTTAGTTAGCAAATGTTCTCTTTAGTTAGCAAATGTTCTCTTTTTACTATGGTTAGTTAGCTACTGTTCTCTTTTTACTATGTTTAGTCAGCTAATGTTCTCTTTAGTCGGCAAAATGTTCTCTTTTTACTATGGCTAGTCAGCAAATGTTTTCTTTTTACTATGGTTAGTCAGCAAATGTTTTGTTTTTACTATGTTTAATCAGCTAATGTTCTCTTTTTACTCTACTTAACTTATTATTATTGTTCATCGTCATTTATGTCTTTGTTCAGCCTATCTATCCGTACCTCTTGTTCCTGTTTACGTTCTGCTTGTCTGTCCATCAGCTATCTCACCACAAGCCCTGGCTTCTAGAAGATGCCGTCATACTTATTTAATTTTCTGCCTTGTCAAAAGAAATGCATTATTTTATGGTTACTTCTTTAATTCAATTTATGGGGTTATGCATTGTTTCGAAATTGTCACGAAGTGGAAATAAATGTGAGTTTCAATTGAACTGAATTTTGAATGTAAAACCATCGCTCTCACTATTCTCGAAAATGGGAGCTTCCTCTCAAGGACTTAGCAGGTTAAATTCTATGGTCTTTTGGACAAATTCACCTGACGTCATCGCCACAATAAATCGTATGTTACAGTGTAGTGTGCATTATATTTAGGTGTACACGCTCACCATACATTTACGTCTGCATTTTTCCTTTAAAAAAACCTTTCAGCGCTCTATTTATGTCATTTACCATTATTAATTTTGTAAGATAATATAAAGTCCAGAGTTCAAATGGAGTTACACGGGGGCACGCACAAGTCACATAAATCATGCGCGTAGTTAAAAAAGAAGAATATTTAATTCGGGACCTAGATTACCGACCTCGGATGCCAATTCGCTATAGCCCCGTTCCAACCGATGCTTGCCTGGTGGTGACGACGATCCTGTGGGTGGCCGGGCCGGCATTTTGCATCACGTCGAGAATAGTTAATGTCACCACGCTACGTCAACACTGTAAAAGAGACACAGTAAAATGTGCTGTTAAGCCATGCTTTCTCCAAAGGTGCAAGGTAATTTTAAACTTTGATCCGCCGGTGGCTCAAAATTATATTGGTCCGTAAATCGTGTGACGTCATTTCATCTTTTAAGTATTCCCGCGTTTTTCGAAGAAAAACCAAAATGCATGTAGGCCTACACAACATGCAGCGCGTCCAACATGGCCACACTGACTTATAGAACTACATTCAATCCGATCATTACTAAAAGCGGTTGGGTACTATCTTTAACATTAATCGAGGGAATTGAGTCTGAGAATGATGAGAAATTCACTCCAGAACATCTCCCTATGGAATCGCAATAAATCATATTATTGCACAGAAAGAAAGTGATTGATTTTGTTTTCTATAAAACGGTATTTTTAACCATGAACCACGTTGCAGTTTCTAAAACACATGCTGCATGCTTCAATTTTTGTATACGCCAGAATTATTGAATTTTGAGCTTGTGAGTTGGTCCGCTCTGAGATTAGTTCCGTTGTCTGGCAGGTGTTCCACTATTGAACATTGTAGACAGTGTACCCAAAGACACATTCGTTCATAATCTGTCAATGTATCAAGAAACTCAGCTGGCCGGTAGTTTTCCCCCATAACTCTGCTGTAGTATTTCCTTCTATCTTCTGAAGGACAACCTTATGAAATAATTTTATAATGGAATTAGGCGTTATCAAAGGCATAATGTCCCTTATAACCACTAATTGGTTGTCTTTTTGTTATAAACAAGTCCTCCCTTCGATGCTTTCAATGAAAAAAACAAGATGGATTGAAGGTTTGTATGAAGGTACTATTAAAATAATGTAGGTATGCAGTGACACAGTGCATTGAGAACTGGATATTTTGAACTGGATATTCCTGGACGTTTTGAACATGTATGTTCTGATCCTCGTCATCAGGGCCCAAGTTCACAGAGCTGCTTAAGCACAAAAAATAATTAAACACAACCAAAATATGCTTACCAGAATAAGGTTACCAGCCAAAATACCATGTCACATATACAATGACTGGTATCCTGCATGTTTTGGCTAAGCAGAAAATGTTTAAGCATCTCTATGAAATTGTCGGCCCAGGAAACAGAAAAGAATTGGGGCCTTTGTCAATTTATTTCACTGTGTCTTTGGAGGAGAGCAGAGAACAATTTGGGGGTCTTCAAGAAGCAAGATAGCTGTTGGGGCAATAATGTGTGTTACAATTAGATACTTATGTACCAGTGTGTAGTATGACGACAAAAAGGGCGTGTGTTTTTGTGCTGCTCCAATTCAACCTGGTAGTTCCTCATGCAAATAAGCATTGTTCCTTACGTGAATGTGCCCACCATTGGTAAGAGTGAAAAATATATAAATGTTCACAGATTTGCACATAACTTTCATGATAGTAAGATGGTCATGGTGGAAAAAACTTCCCTTAAAATATGTTTGCTGGAAATGCTATAGTTTTTGTGATAATTATGGGTGAAACAATTGCTTTTGATCTCGCGAGACCAAAACTCGACCTCTGAAAACATTGTAAACATAATAAGGTTTGTTTTCACTTTTTTTCTTGTGACACCGTAGATGACCGATTGAGCTTAAAGTTTCATGTAGGCCTATATCTTGGTTCACATTAAGTGCAGATACTGGTCTTTGACACTTTCCAATGTTGTCCACGTCGTGCTTTAAAGGTATTGTACACGTTTGGTAATGACTCAAAACAAATATTAGCATAAAAACTTACTTGGTAACAAGCAACGGAGAGCTTTTGATAGTATAAAACATTGTAGGAAACGACTCCCTCTGAAGTAACGTAGTTTTTGAGAAAGAGGTAATTTCTCACTAAAATAGTAAAAACTTCTTGCAAGAAGTTTTTATTCCTATCCAAAAGCACACAAATTTGTACAACAAGGGCATTTTTTCTTTCATCATTTTCTTGCAACTTCGATGACCAATTGAGCCCAAAATTCCACAGGCTTGTTGTTTTATGCATATGTTGGGATACAACAAGTGAGAACACTGGTCTTTGGCAATTTCCAAACGTGTTCAGTGCCTTTAAGTACAGGAAACATGAACATGTTCAATGACAAAAACTTAGGGACGGACTGAAACAAATTGTATTCAATGTGAAGTTCAAACTGGACCAATTTTAAATCACCCAAACCTTACGTCTCTTGTAAAAAGATTGTAACACTACTCAACCCTGCAATGATCACATTACAACTATCCACCCTTCTTCTCTACGCATTAATGGAGGAAGATGTAACTCCACTCTTGCAGATCCAATTTCCAGAAAGCCTCGCAGTTTCAGGAAAACAACATGTGTGCGTTACGCCACGAGGATAATCATTCAAACTGACAACTTTCTGTTTTTTCCTTCAGAATGGCCGTTTCTTTCAAATTCCTTGTTGAAAACCCTTAATGAATATATCTTCGTCGTGGTCAGACACCCCATCGTTATAACCAGAAATTAAATTCCACTCGTAAATTTTACATTGTCGTCTGGCTGACGCAAAACGAATTCCGGCTTTATGATTACCCCCACTGAGTGCTATTGCAGCAAATTTCTTCTTGACTAAAATTGCAAAAATCCAGGTGGTGAGTTATTTCTAATTTCTCGCAAAGATTTCCAAGTAGTTAATAAAGGACGTGATGGCTCAGTGTAAAGCATTGGCCAAATAATAATCAAAATCTTGCTTCGTACAAGTCTAATACTCCCTATAGGCTTTGCGTTTAAAGGGTCTGTGTACGTTTGCTAAATTAATGGCAATACAAACTTACTTGGTAAGAAGTACAGAAGCTTTGGATAGTACAATATATTTTGAGAAACTTTTCACTTCGAAGTACTGCGGCCTAGGAAAAAAAATAATTGCACTTTTTATCCCCCAAAATTTGAATATGAGATGCGTTACTGCAGTTAAACGTTCTCAGATAGTGTATTCCAATTGCAGATTATTCTTCCTGCGTGGACATTATCGCTCAAAAAATTTCGGCAATATCTCAAAAACGCTACCACCTTTTGAAATGAAATTTTCACAGGTTAGTTTTATGGTAAATATCTACAACTAAATAGGATTAAAACAAACATTGAGTTCCAATAACCAAATTTATACAACCCCTTTAAGCTGTTTGTAAAGTAGCCAGCCGGGCTAGTAAACTGTGCATTTTACATGCCCAGTGGAAGTTTTAGTAGGCCCAGATTTGTTAAACAATATTTTGTCATACAATGTATCTTTCTGATGTATAAATGGTAGCGATCACAACCAGTTCAATAATCAAATGAAGTTACATTCAAACACTCAGAAATAAATTAGCACATTTAAAACAATGTATTATTTATATCTGAAAAGGAAGAATATGCGCATGTTAAAAAAAATAGTTGCTTGCACAGACTTTAGTAGCCCACAGGGCAAGTTGAGAAGTTGTGTTTATACTAGCCCGTAGCAGTTTTTACTAGACAATGCAGGCCTATAGGCTA
Source organism: Plazaster borealis (assembly GCA_021014325.1). NCBI lineage: Eukaryota > Metazoa > Echinodermata > Asteroidea > Forcipulatida > Labidiasteridae > Plazaster > Plazaster borealis. The sequence goes on from CM037472.1 coordinate 30,525,006, forward strand.
CGCATTGCTAGTGTTAGGGGTGAGCTCTGCCAAATTTTTTCCGCTCTCTCCGAATAAAAAAGGGGCACGTGCTGAACGTTGTCATGTTGCCAGTCAATCTTGGTCTTGTTCCCCTTTACTGCACCATTAAAATAAAATAGTAATCATCATCAACCCACACAGAGGACCATACTAATATTCCTTCCATGGCCTCGATTTGATTACATTGTATTTGAATATGAGAAGGCAGAAAGACTATAGTAACCAAACTGTTTTTGTTTTGTTTTGGGTTTTTTCCTCCAAAATTTGAGCTCCAGGGGTCGATTTCACAAAGCTCTTCCTTACTTAGGACTATAGTCCTAGGCAATGCTAAGAGATAGGACTAGTCTTAAGTTAGGACCAGTACTTAAGACTAGTCCTATCTCTTAGCATTGCCTAGGACTAGTCCTAAGTTAGGAAGAGTTTTGTGAAATCGACCCCTGATGCGATGAACGTTCATACAGTTTTAGTTTTAATTTATGATATTCTTTAATAAACTAGCACGGGAATTTTGCCTCGTCCAAATACCACTGTCCTCTATGATTCCCGTTGAACATCATAAGATAGGCTGAATTTATGGCTACACATAAATTAAATTGCTGATTCTTGGGTCAATATATCAGTCACGAAACCCAGGATCAAAACAAAACAGTGACGCACTACAATCGGCAAAACATCATGCACCAAAAACCCCCACCACACGAGCAAACTGTATGAGATCAACATCCTTGCTGGCTCGCTTTGTTTGTATGCCCTTCTTCAAGATCGGGCTATTATACTAATCTGCTATTTGTTGTATTGGAACTATTGTGTATGTTCTGGACATTAACTGAGGGACACGATTGGTTGCCTGTGGGCATGTGCAGAACTTTGTAACTATGTAACATCTTCTAATTAAGGCCACGTCATTCACCTTGTATTGGAACTATTGTGTATGTTCTGGACATTAACTGAGGGACATGATTGGTTGCCTGTGGGCATGTGCAGAACTTTGTAACAATGTTAAACATCTTCTAATTAAGGCCACGTCATTCACCTTTAACTTCAGGGAATTTATGGGCCCAAGTCAGATATGCAACATGTGAAATGTCAGACTCGGTACAGGGTAAACAAACTTGCTTATCAATTTGGGGGTTTATTGTCGAGGCCGATCTGAAATAAAGGGGTGGATAGAACAGGTAAAAATTAAGGTCCCCCACAAACACGTATCTTAAATCGTAGGGTCTGGGGCCCGCAGAAAAATTCCGGGGACCCCTAAAAAATCATGCGCGTTACTTCTTTTGGTGCATTGTCGCCCTGTTTTAATTATATTTTGAGTCAAAATTTGTATCTTTCGAGCTCCGGAATTTTTTTTTAAAACATAGACGGTCTCTGGTTCAATGTAGAATCTTTCAGAAGCCTTTTTGCGCATGTTTGTTTTTTTTACCAAATTTGAGGAATTTGATTTATTTTCAATTTACGGTCAGGTGCATATCCCAAAATCAGCACCTGCAAAGGCAACATCTTTAATCGGCAGTTTGTAGCTTGTGGTAGCTCAACTGGTTGGCTTTGGCTAGATCATTTTATCTGTCCATTTTATCTGGCTGAGTCATCAGGGTGTGGGTTCGAACCCCGGTCATGACACTTGTGTCCTTGAGCAAGACACTTAACTATTATTACTTTTCTTCACCCAAAGGTAAATGGGTACATGTCAGGGCAGAGGTGGTTCATACGATTAATTTAGCTTGGTGCGCTACATAATTGGCAGCACAGGCTGTATACTCCCAAGGGAGCTGAGATGGTTTCAGGAATTAAATAAATGGCCCAGTGATCAGGGGTAATAATGTTGGAGTGCCATGAGCGTCACTCAGTGATGGATTTTAGTGCTATATATGAAGCCACTACTATTATTACTGCTATTAGGCCTATTTACGTGCATCACCGTTGCAACAAACAGTAAAGTAATCGATAGAAACGGTTACCCAATGTAAACATCTTTCAGTACGCGCGAAGCGCAGCCGCGAACCATCCCCAGCGTCATTTATTGGTCAATATAGGACTCCTATAAGAAAATGTTGAGTGTTGGAACAGTATACATGGCAGAATAAAGTGTGGCACGTGACGTGTAGTCCACCAATCAAAGAACAATGATCTATGTGTGCTACATTATTTTGTATACAGCTGTGAGGGTGAACCACTTGGCTGCGTGGACAAATCAGAACGCTTGACGAAGCTCAACGTCAAAGCCAAACTATCGTAAAGATGGCGTTTATTGGGAACTATCAATAAACAATATTTCAACCAACTCCATGTTCTTTCGAAAGCAGAAAAGCATGTATATATATTTTGTTAACTATTTAATTATGTATATAGCCTACAGAGGCTATACAGAGGCCATATAATATTTTGTTACAACCAGGGCCCAATTTCATAGAGCTGCTAAGCACAACAATTTGCTTAGCATGGAATTTCTTCCTTGATAAAAACAGGATTACCAACCAAATTTCCACGTGATTTTCAGGATAAGCAAACAACAGCTGAATACCAGTAACAAGCAATATGCAACACATGGAAATTTGGTTGGTATGAAAATCCTGTTTTTATCAAGGAAGAAATTTCATGCTAAGCAAATTGTTGTGCTTAGCAGCTCTATGAAATTGGGCCCAGGCAATGGTTTTATATTACATAAAACCATATATCATGAGTGCTATAAACAGGAAGTAATTGTTTGTGTTAATTTGAAAACAATGGGTTTCTATGTACACATTGGCGTCGTATGTAAACACGGGTGAGATTTTGTTTATTAGTCCGAGGGATAATTCACACAGACAATGGTGATTCGTGTATTATTAGTCATCCAGACACTGAAACACAATGAAGGCACGATGGGTTTCATGCAACCAGCTGTTGTCCTTCTCACTCTTGCTAACGAGCGGTGAATATACAATGTTTCCCCTTGAATTTGGCTTTATTGCTGTACATCATAAACACAATAGTCAACGTTGTTGTTTTTGCGGTACGACACCGCTAGGTATCTTCCCACAGTTGATTTTAACGCGGGAGCCGGCCCGATGTCATTTTAATTAGTGGTAGTACGTATCGATATTACCCAAGGAGGGCCACGTATTCATTACGCTACGTGAATGGGAGTTAATTCATTACGTTCAATGCAGTCATTTTGGCCAGTGCTTGAGGAAGAACACCGCCAAGGTTAGACTAGCCTTTATCTACAGCAACCCTGTACAATAGCGATTGTACAATATTTAGGATTATAATTTGTCATAAGTCATGGAAGTCACATGACCGTTGTAGACGTGGACTGTCCGTGGATCGTGGACGTGGACATGAACACGTTAGAAATTCACTAACGGCTAAACGACCAATGGAAGGAGACCTTTTACAACGCATTTGTTGGGTAGCAACCGGCTTGAGCTGCTTGCCTGCATAACACAATATACACACATGTCGTCATGAGCACTGTTAGGTTGGAACATTTTATGATGTGTACGGTATACGTCGTTTGTATTTGCATTATTAGTTCAGTCGCGTAACGACCAGCAATGTGACCTTTGTGTTTTGGGTTATTTTTTTATCAACACAGCTAATGTTTCATGCGATAACACCAGATTTTGACATGATGTATTTGCTCCACTTCGGTGTCAGGTTTTCGCCTATACGTTTGCATCGACGCGGTTTGCATACATAATAACTGCACGATACCATCGCAATGTAGGCACACAGTACAGTGATCTGTCGCCTCTTTTTATACGCACCATGCGGACATTAACTACTCGTATTGGTACGCTCTACATTCCGTGAATTGGTCATGTGGAATGATAGACGGGACCGCAAGCTCCCGTCGGCAATATTCCGTCGGCAATCCGTCAGACAGGCGAAATCTACCCCGAGTAACAAATCCACCAACAAAATACGCGTTCACCCGCAGCCGAACGTGCCGCGGCCGACATTCACCGGGGCGCAGGACTGGGTACAACGGCACAGAGGCGACATCGACACCGTGGTGCAATTGCTGGATATATACCCGAACCTCATTCAGTCGGAAGGGCTCGACCCTTTGTGGAATTTCTTACAGCCTGTGTTAAACAACAAGGGGACAACTTCGAAAGAACCAGACACCAAGGAGGAGGGAAGGACAAGAAAGAAGAGCAAAGGGAAGGGACACACTCCAAATCGACGAGAGACGTTCAGCCGTTCAATCCCGGACAAACTCAATGCACGGTACGTTTATGTTTGTGATGTGCATAATTCCAGTGAGTTGGTCCAAACCAAATCTGCAAAGGAACGGATCGTCACAGCACTGTCCAGCTACTGCTACGTTAGGGCAAATCCCGAGTTACCAGTCAGCCAAACGGATTTAATGGACGTTCTGAAAACTGTCAGTTCAGCAGATGCTTTTTTGTTTCTAATGAACGATAAGACCGTTAGCAGCTGGTTTTGTTTGCATCAGTTAGGCATTGCCATCGCCTATAACATACCAATCCTTGCCGTTCGAGAGGCAGGCTACAACCTTCCCACAACTCTGCCCTCGGAGTTCAGCCGCCTTGAGATCGTCAAAGTCCCTGTTGATGAACCGACACCCCCTAAACTACATCAGCACGTCAGGAGTAAGTCTTCCGAGAACTGGCCGGAAAGCCACGCCAAAAGTGAGTCCCAATCGAGTGGTTTCCATTCCGATTCAGAGAACGTTCTCTGTCATCAGCACACGGATAAGCCAGTGTATACCCTGTCGGATGTGATCAGGGATTGCTTCCAAACCTCTGTGGTCTACGTACCCAACTTCCACGACTCTTGCATCGCCAAACTCTTCGGACGTCTATCGGATTACCTCGGGGATATCTTCTTGGATGCTGAAATCAGCAACACGGAGAAGCGTCAGCGAGTGAGAGACTCTCAGAGCAGCGACAGCGACGTGAGCGATCGACTCCCAGATGTCAAAGGGAGTTCGGTGTTTAGAACGCTGTCGCACCACCGCAGCTCAAATGAAAAACAAGCGCAGAGGACACCGTCTTCGGACGGCAGCCACGATCCGCCGGATACCCCAACATCCACGGAGAAATCCAGCGCCACGCCTTCAAGCTCCCCCGTTAAATTTCCTCCCATCGTCCCGGTACCCGAAGTCATGGAAACACCGATGCCTCGCAAGAGTCCGGGAGATATCAAAAGCACAGCACGGACGAAACAGAACTGTAACACCACTAAAACTGTCTCAAGGACGATCCAAATCCCCGACCCTACAAAGTTTTTCATTTCTCCTCCGTCTTCCCCATTTATGGAAACACGGTACCTAGTGTTCCCTGGAAACAACAACGGGGCATCATCTAAAAAACCTTATTTGGTATCTTTCCCGAACGATGTTTTTGACGATTTGGAGGAGAAGACCGATGATAAGGAAGAGGATGAGCTGAAGTCCATTCAGATGAAGGACGAACCCACCTTCGATAAAATCAAACTAGATGTGCGCTTGAAACATGATGTAATTAATGACAAATCTCCTTTCAGCACACCGTTGCCATCGGCCAAACAGCACCCATCATCCAGATCAACAACCAACGACTCGGCTCGTCGTCCGAGAAAGGACGTGCAAAAGGTCGCAAAAGACCACAGTCTGTCGTCGTCATCGTCATCAGGTGACATGCCCAGACCACCAAAAGCAGCTGAGAGACGCGATAGGTTTCACGTAAGGAATGGGATGATCCGTGGGATTCAGCTAGCAGAACAGAACAAGCAGGCCCAAATTACCCTCCCCGCGAAGAAGTACATCCGCAACGACCCAGGAAGGTGGATGCCCAGTGACACGTTAGGTAAAAAGAACATCAAAATGGCCAAAGTAACGTTGCAGTATGGTCCCAATGGGAAACTACCAAACCCCTTGATCTGAAGGTGAAAACTATTTTTGTAATGAAACATTGGAACACATTGTATGATTCTGTATATATTAATAGTCTATATTGATATAATTTTAATAATTCAAGTTTTATAATACTGACGTCAGCGTGTGCATAGATGATGAGCAAGTTTGGCACGCTGCTCTGCAGACCTTATTCATGCTTTAGCTTTTTTGTTTCCTATTGAAATCAATAAGTCTGAAAAGAGGATGGAGCAAATTTTAGTCTGGCCCCATTTAGGTATTATGAGAATCAGTATTCTTTGTCATCAATTTAAATAGGGAATACATCATACAAAGATGAAAGCATGAGGAAGGTTAGAGTTTGGGGGAATTTACACACTACGATGTTTAAGGCCGTGTCCGGCTACGGCTACTGCTACGGCTGGGTCGTCTTGTCATCATGCGTTGACGTATAGGACGTCCGTAGCAACACCCTCAGCAACAGTTGTAGCCGTAGCTGTATATAGCCGCCAATTCGGATACGGCTTAGGCTTCGGGTCCAGCTTATAGGCACCGTCCGTCTGTTTGAAGCCCTGATGTAGCCTAAGCCAGAGCCACAACCAATCGAAAAGGGTCAATAGGCGGTTTCTGAGTTGGTGGCTTCCGCTGTGGCTGTTGCTATGGGGCGTTGCTATGGGCCCCTTATGCTTTAACGCATGTAAACATGGCGATCAAGTCGTAGCCGCTAATTCAAACACGGCCGTACTATCCAAAACGACGCCATCTTGTCACATTGACCGTTCTTTTAAAATAACAAACACCATTGATAATGGCGGTAAAAGGTTCTTCAATAATACCGTATTGCTAATTTAGCTAGATAAGCATAAACCACCGATTGAAAGATTTAAAGGGATTATATATACGTTTGGCAATTGGAACCCACTGTTTGTTTCAATCCTATATAGTTGTAGGTATATACAATAAAACTAACCTGTGAAAATTTCATTTCAAAAGGTGGTAGCGTTTTTGAGGTATTGCCGAAAATCTGGAGCGGTTATCTCCACGCTGGAAGACGAATCTGCAATTGGAATACACAATCTGAGAAACGTTACTGTCTCAGTTTTTAAAAAAAAATGGGATAAAAAGTGATGTCTTTTTCCATAGCCGCAGTACTTTTAAGTGAAAAGTTTCTCAAAATGCATTAAACCATCCAAAGCTGCTGTACTTCTTAACCAAGTAACTTTTTATTGCCATTAATGTTCAGAGTAATTACCAAACGTATACAGACCCTTTAAACATTATTATTCCGAAATGAAGTGATTGTTTGGGCACAATGGAGAATTTAAACAAAAGTACCCTCGCTTTTGTCCCTTTTCCTAAACAAATTATTTAATAAATGCTGTTATTGCATCGGAATTGTTGGGAAAAAACCCAGCAACAACAACTTGTTTACATTTTCCCCTCAAAAGTACATCATTGGTGTTTGAAAAAGAAAATTCATTCAATCCACCAGCTTTCATGACAACATCAGTCTTGCTGCTGTGCTGTGCCGAGCTTCTATAATAAGTTACTAGACATAGAGACAATTTACCAAATGTATTGTGCTTGTTGCGAGATGATTGATGAGGAGAATGTCCATTCGCATTAGAAGTGATCGCTCAAAAATTCTATCTTGATTTCTAGAAAATGATGAGAAGCTACAAATGCTGTAGCATGCCTCGATAAACGACACCTTAGCAAAAATTAAGTCCTTTATCTGCTATGTAAATTTCAATCAATCCAACGCTATCAATTTGAGGAGAGCAAACAAAACAAAAGATAAAGATCTGCTGACCTTAAGAAATACAAGAAACGGAATGTACAAATGTTTGAGGTTGTGTTTTATCAAATAATAAACTGCTCAATCATTTTGTCTGTTTTGATTGCATTACATTCTCACAGTCTTGTTGACATCGCAGGTCAAGTTATCTTTTTTTACCTTTAGCTATATAACATGTACTTTACGGGTATTGTCAAACGATCCTTGTGAACCAATTGTACAAGATATCGGCTAGTATCAAGTAAACAGTTGATAAAGGCCATTCTTAACCACCACGATCGGGTTTTTTGTTTGAAGGGATGGTTTTGCCAAAAGAGTATTTTTCATTGTTATTGCTGATTGAGCATCAGTGACTGAATGGTTTGGCGCGCTGGAATCGTGTCCGGACTCGAGCACACACAGGTAACTGTTGCGTACCGGATCGTGTCGTCTGAACTCCTAAGGTTGCACCCCACTAAATAAACTCCCATAGCATACAGTGCAAAATGTTAATTATAAAAAAAAATTAGAAGTCTCACAGCTTTTTACAGTAAAGAGAAAATTACCCAATGACTCATAAACTTTTAACCTCGGCTCAATTTGACTTGGGGTGTCCCACGGCCCGTCGAGTTATTCCCCCTCCAATTAAAAACAACCCTACATGTAGGCCTACATCTGTGTTTTTTTCCAATCGTCCGAGCATCAATGTTGAAACAAAAATGTATCCACACCTCTCGGCAAAAAGTACCATTTTTCAAGGGCAACAATTTGGAATTGTTTTTTACTCTGTACCGGTACCCCTTTTATTTAGTTTTTTCAAATCGTTCAAGTATAGAATGTTTTGATTTTTGAGGACCTACAAAATATTCATGAGGCCGTCGCTCTGTTTTCTCCCTATTTAATGAGGTGCACCCATAGGCTCGAATCCATGTAGGCCTAAAGAAAACTTATTTCAGGAAAAGATTTTGTTCATGGTATTATAATAGTTGCTTCACTATAAACACGAGGAATGTATTAATTTTATAACCATTTTGTGTTGTCTAATCAGATAATTTGTCCGAGGATTTTGGTCGAAGACAGAAGTCGATGCTGTCATTAATAATTAATTTTACTACAGGGCAAAATTTCATAGAGCTTTGAAGCAGAAAACGCCGCTTAGAAATTCCTAATTGCGAGTTACAAATTATCAGGAAACCAGTCATAATTGGTATGACAGAGTGTTTTGGCTGGTAACCTTTCATAATTGGTCAGCAAAATTGTTGTTTGCTGAGATTAATGTTGTGTTAAGTTACTCTATGAAATTGGGCCCAAGAACTGTCATAAAATTAACTTGCCTTCCAGCGGGGAAACCATCTCTCGTTCAAATCAATTTGAACAAAACAGTCCAACTCCATTTTTGTGAAATTACATTTATTTATGATGGGTCTGTATCCAAATTGACAGCTACGGCTACGGCTACGGCTACGGCTACGGCTACGACTGGATCCCCGCGTCAATGTGTATCGAAGCATAGGCCACGTTAAGCACCAGCCGTAGCCGTAGCCATAGTCGTCAATTCGGACACGGAATGTACTTTGTGAAGATGGTATCAATCTCTGTCAAAAACAGCTTTAGGGAAGTTTTGATTCTGCCAAGCCATGCCCAAGTTGTCTTATAAAAAGAAACAAGTGTTTTCTCTGTAAATGGTTATGGAGTATAAAATACACATTACTGAAATCACAAGCGTGGTGATTTCAAGAGGGGATATTTTGATCGCTGTCTCCTAGCGTACTTTATTTTCGTTACCGGTACTGGTTTTTTTTATAGGCCTAGTGTAATGTCGTATAAACTTTCCTGCCGAATTTAGTATTTTATATTGATTCTTTTAATCAACATCACTTCTAGCCGAGAATGATATTTCCCAAGGTACGGTACTTTACGATAAGTGCCCCAGCTTCCGAATTACGAACAATCGCCGTTTTTATTTTATTATTAGTTTAATACCAACATTTGGCCGTCTCTCTTTATCGTTGTAATTGAATTGCTGTTCGCAGTATTTAACAACCGGTGAATAACTCTAATATAACATTGTGTACGACAAGCACAGGTTCCAATTATCATGAAGAGTGGGGGGGGGGGTTTATTCGAATGAAAAGCTTTTATCACATTAAATATTGGTTGTATACCCAAGAGACAACTTGCAGCTGTTCTTCTTCTTTTTTCAAAAACAAAAGAACTATAGTGATATTGGTTTGCCTTTACCTGTACTTTCCTGTAATTAGCCTTAACTCTCCACAAATTACGTTTTATTTCAAACTGGTGCGGTTTGCAAAGTGCGTTCTTTGTAAGCGTGTTGTTACCGAAGTATAAGAGATTGCAAACCATCCAACGGTTATGCTGTTTTGAAATTGCACGCATGTTCAGGGTCCACTTTCATAGAGCTGCTTAAAGGGACATTGCCATCGTGATTATTGCAGGCTTGTGACGTAGGGTGGAATTATAATAATAACCCAGTTACTGCACGCGCGCGCTGGCCGTCACATCACAAGAATAATGATGGCGCCCTTTGTGATGTTAGGGGCAGCGCGCGCGTGCAGTAACTTGGTTAGGGTTCATAATTCCATGTACAGCCATAGCCCTGCTACGATCATGACGATAGTGCCCCCTTTAAGCAGATTTTTTGTTGTTATCAGAGTAAATAACTGTGTTTTATGTATAGGTTTTCCCTGCTCATTTCAACAAAAATTCGTTCAGTTTAACACCCGGCTCATTCAATTTCTTTTGAAAACTAATGCTCCGTTGCAACAGCATTCAACAGTAAAAATTAGTAATTCAACTTCAGCATTCACTGGTCAAATAACTTAATTCAAAGTCATTAGGTCGCAAAGATCATTCAATTCCGTAAAGGACAGCAGCAAAAGGCTGGTCAACCATTCAATTTCATCACTTGTAAATAGTGAAAATTCTCCTGAAGAATGGTGAACATTTTGTTTTGAAGGTCTATAAATGAAATAGAATGACTGCGAGCCCGAATGACGAGAACGAAATCGTGTTTGTGCACGAAAACGAAATTGAATGAAATAGTTGCTAAAAAGAAAACTTGAATGAAATAGGGGAACGTGCGTGTATTTGAATGCGTGTTATTGAAACAGCTTCTTCATTTTTGGCTGAAATTGTCCAGGAAAACATTATATTTGTTGTGACTGTTCCCCTGAAATTACTTGCTTAGAGGTTATAGCAGACCAAATTACCAAGCGATGTTTTCTGTGCAACAGCTTTATGAAATCGGGCCTTTTTTGTAACCATTTCAGTACCGTACATTTTTTGTTTAAAAACTGAATGCGACAAGAAATGGGGTTTTGCAGGGGACACATTTTTTTTTTTTAAAAGAGGCAGGAAAACTAATCAAACTCTGAATCTGTTTGTGTGCATGAAAAGTGCAGCCATTTTGGTAAAACAATTTTACCCTTTAAAATATTAACAGAGCAAAACATTGATTTCTCACCACTTTCTCAGAATACTTTTCTCATGTTTTCATATAATTTCAAATTATATGTATTGATGAGCTGGTTACCATGGATACCTCGAGTTGGGGGATGCATGACAAACACCACCCCACAATCGAATAAGTGCATCAGCGATATATAACAGAAACCCACTTGCACACGTGACAGGTGTCCGGGCGTCCCGATGAGTAAATCGGTCCGAGGCACAATAATAATTAGCTCTCGAAGTGTGAAGACACACACTCCAAAATAATCGGGGTTTTATATTTTCAGTGTTTGATGTTCATGGGTTCTTGTGGAAGCAAAGTGGCATGACCATTTCACCGTGAAGAGCGGAGGTTGGGAACAGGCGACAGGCGACGGCAGTTCATTCCTTCCGTGTTGCTCAGTAACAACTTACACGTCCCTCTCTGTTTATAAGGAACGGTTGCTTGGACAACGCGCCGCTGCCTATTTATGTTTGCACAGCTACCCACCAAAATCTTTATTATTTTCAATGATTGATTGATAATCGTTCTGTTTTTGTTTTTTGACACTTAAACCGTCTGTGGCTAGTTCGTTCTGTGTGTATTTGTTGAACCGTTCGTTCTGTGTGTATTTGTTGAACAGAGCAATGCAATCAGCAAGGCCTCTGCGATGTTAATTATTCGTAGATTTATGTTTTCTTTCCTTAACTGTGGAGTTCTGATTTAGAATCAGGGCATTTCAATTTACCCGAAAGGTGTGACGAACTGTTCTATCTGAATAAGGAAAATGTTTCGTTTTATGTCTATGTATGCATTACGCCAATTGGTAACAACTATTGAACGATGTTATAGAAATTGCATAATCTGTCCTCGGAGGTAAAAATTACTCCGATCGCATTATGGATGTATTTAGGTCTGAATGATTTAAAGTCCACAATTGCTACTGTACTAGGCACACTCCACTGTTGTTGTTATTTTTTTATTTTTTTATTGTTTGATTGTGATTTGTTTGTTTGGTTGGTTGTTTTGATTTGTTTCAGTTTTTTTTTTTTTTTTTCCAAAATAAAATAACTCAATTAACTATGTGATCGTTTGAGGCCGCGGGTCGCTGAGACGATTGAGTTTAAAGATGAGTCTATGGCCTGTCTACATCGTTTTTATTCCTATCTGAAAGCACACAAATTTGTACAACAAGGGTGTTTTTCTTTCATCATTTTCTTGCAACTTCGATGACCAATTGAGCCCAAATTTTCACAGGCTTGGTATTTTATGCATATGTTGGGATACACCAAGTGAGAACACTGGTCTTTGACAATTACTAAACGTGTGCAGTGCCTTTAATTACTGGTGATTTTAATGTCAATTTTGTGGATATTGACCGCTAAGCCAGCCTCAGGAATTCTTAGACATTATATCCTCTTCGTCGTGCGCGCGTGCATACCTCCCATCAACAAACCTACCAGGGTTACTCAGAACTCTGTATCTTTTATTGATAATATTATTACATGTATTTTAAATATTCGATTCACTCCTAAATCTTGCATTTTATTGACTAATTTGTCTAATAATTTTCCTATATTTACGTCCCTCACTCTCGATTTGAATCGACAGACTTCTCGATATATTCACACAAGTGATTATTCAAAAGAAAACATCTCTAATATTTTTAACTTGACTTGAATTCCTGGTCCTAAATGCACCTGATGCAAATACCGCCTTTAAGTTATTTACGGATATTTTTAATACTCTTAAACACAAAAAGAGTCACATGAAGAATCATAAAACCAATTCTCACGAATTGACTCCCAAATATTCGTGGATAACTGTCAGCTTATATGTACATCTATTTATCATACAAATAAGCATATTTTTTTAATGAGATATCGCCTAGAGCAACAAAAAGCTGGACGGCCACTTCAAGGTGAGGACTATAAGCTTAACTGATTTGGGCTGTCGACCCAAATCAACTGTCACCACCCGAGCACGTTGCCACCTAATCCCAGGGCTGAAACAGGGTTACCCCCTTCACAGTCCATAAGGATGTAGGCATGGGTATCATCGTCTAGGAGCCTGGCTGGTAGAGCAGACTACCTTCCCATGTTGTTTGTTATCGAAGATATATTTGCCACCCAACTGATTGTAATAATTATGTGCGTTTCAAAAATATAAATTAGTATTTATGTTATACTTAAATCTGAACAGAATTACTATGCCAAACTGTTTGATAAGGCAAAAGGGTAAGATCAAAGGAACCTGGAAAGTCGCCCCTTGATAACGATTGATAATCCGCATATTATTGTTGAACACTTCAAATACATATTTTACAAACATTGATTACTCAATTAGTAGTGCAATTTCACCAAGTTCAGTAAACTGTTGAAGTTTTCTTCAAGATCCTAAACAAGGTCCTTAACAAAATCCTATATTTTCCTTTCCGGTTACAGAATATAAAATTTAAAGGCATCGTACACGTTTGGTAATTGTCAAAGACCAGTGTTCTCACTTGGTGTATCCCAACATATGCATAAAATAACAAGCCTGTGAAAATTTGGGCTCAATTGGTCATCGAAGTTGCAAGAAAATGGTGAAAGAAAAAACACCCTTGTTGTACAAATTTGTGTGCTTTCAGTTAGGAATAAAAACTTCTTGCAAGAAGTTTTTGATTATTTTAGTGAGAAATTACCTCTTTCTCAAAAACTACGTTACTTCAGAGGGAGTCGTTTCTCACAATGTGTTATACTATCAACAGCTCTCCGTTGCTCGTTACCAAGTAAGTTTTTATGCTAATTGATATTTTTAGTAATTACCAAACGTGTATGATGCCTTTAAAAGATTGTTCGTAATCTGCCGCTAAGATAGTAAGACCAGTGCTGGTCATGATCATATTGTAGTTTTATAAAGGACTCTTCCTCTGGGCTGTACACTGTAGTATAATACGAAAGTGAAAGGCCGCCAGTGCTAGATCATATTGGTAGTAAGTGCAATAAGAAATGATTGGTTATAGCAATTTCTAAACCCGTAACTTTTTCATGAATCTTTCAATCTCTACTGCAATTGTTCCAGACGCCATGAAAATTACCAATGTCACTCCTATTTTTAAGAATGGCGATTCTAATATTGCTAGCAATTTCAGACCAATTTCTCACTTATTCTCAAAAATACTAAAAGTACATGTATTGTTTACACGCGAACGACTCTTTTCCTCAATGATAGTTTATCTGATTCTCAATTTGGATTGCGTGAAAAAAACACTCAACAATTCATGCCAGTTATTAGAAAATATCATAATGTAGTATATGGATGCACATTTAATTACAATAGGCATTATATGGCCTATTCCTGGATCTCCCGGAGGCTTTTGACACTGTCAATCATGATATCCTTTTATCCAAACTGAACTATTATGGCATTAGAGGGATTGCCTTAGAGTGGTTCAGAAATTACCTTTCCAATATAAAATATATCAGACGATACGTGAAAACAAGCAAAATGGTGACAAGTCCCGCCGATAGCACAATGCAAATAAGGACCAACGAACGAAGCGAGTTACCAAAAACAAACTCTCGGGGGCAACGGTACGGGACATTGACTATGTCACTTGATAACTTCAAGCCACTGGGGATTTCAAGTTGTCAGGATGAGACAAGATAGTGTCTTGACAAGCTCCTCCAGCACGTCAAAAGGCGACTGTTCTCCCATCGTCTTTTTTTTTTACTCTGATCTGATCTACGGGATATCATTACAGGATTTGTACCCTATTATCAAGGATGAAGCTGACAATCAAGTGATGGAATGCCTTCCGTGTTGCAGTCACTGCCTTTGGCTCACTTCAGCACTTGTACATTTTCTATGCGGGGCCCGCAAGGGGGAAATTTAAAGTCAGATGAACCTCAAGCTAAGGCGCTGCTTTGAGAAAAAATTTCGGTGAAATTCGTTGGCCCGTAAATGACAATTTGAAACAGTGATTCCAAAGAATAGTAATACACAATGAATTTGACATACTTTGTGATGCTATGCAGTACAGGCTTGTATTCAACTGAGTTTCAACAACCATCAGTCTTTTGATTACATTAATCCGACTGTCTCCATTTTCATTATTTAGCAATTCACGACCGTCCAACATACCGTCATACCTGTTATTGATGGAAATGATCGTTACTTCAAAAAGGCAACTTTGTGTTGTACATAAAAACGTTGAGTAAATTGATTGCTCCGAGAGGTATAGCCAACTGTTATCATTGTCTGTAGGCTTACCCGTCTTTGTTAAAGGGACACGTTGCCTTGGATCGGGCAAGTTGGTCTATGAAAAGCGTTTGTAACCGTTTGTTGTAAAATGCATATGGTTAGAAAGATGTTTTAAGAGTAGAATACAATGATCTACACAAGTATGCCTCGAAATTGCGTGGTTTTCCTTTTACTTTGCAAACTAACACGGTCCGCCATTTTGTGGAGTCAAAGATTTGACTCTACAAAATAGCGTGCCGTGTTAGTTCAAGATGTAAAAGGAAAACCACGCAATTTTGAGGCATATTATTTTGTATGGATCATTATATTCTACTTTTAAAACATCATTCTAACCATGCATTTCATAACAAACGGTTTCAAACGCTTTTCATAGACCAACTTGCCCGATCCAAGGCAACGTGTCCCTTTAATGAAAACGGAATTTTTTTAAATATTGACAGAAACTGTCCGCAAAGTTTTCAATCATTTTAAACAATTCTCGTAACTGCGGAGGTTTCAAGATCAGTGCAAAATACGATACATCTCCCCAGGGATGGGGTGGTGCTATTTTGATCGATTCTCTGCCAACCGACTTTTGAGCCAACATGCACTTTCATGACGGTGTACGCACGCACGTATCAATCGTAATAAGGCAGATGTTGAGGAATAGATGGATTGCACATGACGTCATTGACCGCCATCTTTGTGATGGAAACAATGGAAAAGTGCACGCGTGTACGACTCTCAGCCAATGATAGCCCTTCAAGCGTGCACGTTTCATCAACAGTGGCGGCCATTTCAAGGGGGTCTATTGACCCCCAGCCTCGCTACCATGGGCAGCGCCCCGTATCGATACCTCTCGTCACTATGATCGAGCAAGGCATTCTGGAAAAGCACAAAATCGGCGCGGCGAAATCGTACACCACTGGGAACGATGTTGATTGACCCCGTGTACCAGGTTGCTGGTTGACCCCGGTTGCTGGACGCCATTTTCGGTCCAAATGTAGCACAACCAAATGTGCAGTCTAGTCTGGCACCCTGTGTGCGCACATGCATTTTTTGGGACCGAAAATGGCTTCTAATCGCAAGTTGACGCAACTCTCTCAATACACAGCTCTGCTCTCGTCAATGTATTCCGGAGGAAAATGGCGCCGCGAGATCGTACACCACTTGGAACGAGGTTGCTCTGTTTGCATGTTTGACTCCCAAAAAGGCGGACAGGATAGGCGCGTGTAAGTGCGCTGTGCATCGTGCAATACACCAATCCGGGCGCGCAAGTGCTGGGCGCCGCGCGTGTACATGTGCCTAATTTTTTGTGCACAAAGACACGAGAAAATCGTTTCCCTTTTCTCTTTTTATGGGAATTGAATGTCTTCCTCGACAATCTATGCAATTTCCCTGACATGGCTGCATGATATAACGATGTACTACATTCTTGATAAATTTTTAAAATTAAGCAGAAAGTAAAATACTGAAATTCTGACAAAATACCTTGCCGATGCAACGCATTAAACTATGCGACTATGCAGTTTCCGCGTCTATGACCCTTAAACTCACCTAAGACATGCACCGTTTTCAGGATGATTCGGTTTCTATTTAGTTGCAAGTGTTTGTGATCAGTGATCTACATTGGTATATCATGATGTCCTGTCAAGGAAATTGTGTAAGTCGTTGAGGAAAACATCTAATTTCCATAGAGAGTGAAAAGGAACACGATTTCCTCGTGTCTTTGTGCATAATCTGGGCACTGACGACACTGCAGCAGTGGCGCGCGGTGCCCAACACTGGCGCGCCCGGATTGGTGTATACCTTTCTTCAAAGTCCTCAAAATAAAGAGCGTAATTAGCAGGAAGAGGCTGGAAATTCAGCTTCAATCTGTCTTTGTAATGTGGTTATGTGGTTTCGCAAACACAAAGTTGAGATGTTCCCGGAAAACCAACAACAACACGTGAAGGATTGGTTTATAGGGTCGAGAGTATACATCTATTGTATATTGACCCCTTGCACAACGCGCAGCACACTTTACAGTCACCTTTTCTGTCCGCCATTTTGGGTTTCAAAATGTACACAAAGGAATTTACACCCCAAAGGGCAGAAATGGTGGACGCACCTTTTGCAGAGGTGCGTTCCGCGTTGTGCAAGGGGTCAGGTTTACTTGAAATGGTTTCCGTTTTGATTTAATTAAATAAATCTGACACTTTACGAAAAAGTATTCTCAAAGATTGCATCATTTCTTGGTAATGACTCTGATAATGGCAGTACAAACTTACTTGGAGTACAGCAGCTTTGGATTGGATTATGCATTTTGAGAAACTTTTCACTTCGAAGTACTGCTGCTATGGAAAAAGATATCACTTTTTATCCCAACAAATTTGAACCTGAGAAGCATTACTGCAGTAACGTTTCTCAGATTGTGTATTCCAGTATTATTGTAGAATATTCTTTCTGCGTGGACATAACCGCTCCAGATTTTCGACAATATCTCACAAACCCTACCACCTTTTGAAATGAAATTTTCCCAGGTTAGTTTTATGGTATATATCTACAACTATATAGGATTGAAACAAACAGTGGGTTCCAATTACCAAACGTATACAGACCCTTTAAGAGAAAAATCCTTGACATGTAAACTTGTATCCCTTAAAAAAAAACCCACAAAAACCCTGTGCATGCCCTTTAACTAAATTGAAGATTCGCTCTTCACATTGCCTAATTTCCCGTGCACATACAATCTGTATAATCACATCTGACTGAATGCACTTTTTCCATTTAGGGCCATAGAAGATGCTCCTTGAAAATTAGGCACAGTAGCGATTTCCATTAGTGGCGACTTCTGCAAAGACAGAATATCGATGGAGTTTGCTAGCGCAGCAGTCGAACTAATTGATGCTCGAACGCAGGGGGACTCAAGTAATTCTATCTCTAATAATCCAACTCATCCCCGATGATTCCATTAGATTCAACGAAATATTATCTTTTTATCTGTATGCTGTGCATACACCGTTATCAAGATGTACCCAAACCATCTGGGTTCTCCGGTGTTTTTTAGAAACCAACCAAACCAAAGCCGAAGGGCAAACTATTGTGTGATATCTTTTTCGTTGCCATTGGGAACTGAATATAAACATAGATTGCGTCATTATACAGATGTATGTAATCATTATTACAGCATGGAACTGGGTTCAACATCACGTAGAGAGAGAAAACTGCTCATGGTGCCTTTATGTCTAGATATAAGGCTGAACGTATACAATACCGTAGTATGGGGAAAACAATAATGTTGTATTCTCCTTAAAGGTATCGTACACGTTTGGTAATATTAGCATAAAAACTTACTTGGTAACAAGCAACGGAGAGCTGTTGATAGTATAAAACATTGTGAGAAACGACTCCCTCTGAAGTAACGTAGTTTTTGAGAAAGGGGTAATTTCTCACTAAAATAATAAAAACTTCTTGCAAGAAGTTTTTATTCCTAACTGAAAGCACACAAATTTGTACAACAAGGGTGTTTTTTCTTTCATCATTTTCTTGCAACTTCGATGACCAATTGAGCCCAAATTTTCACAGGCTTGTTATTTTATGCATATGTTGGGATACACCAAGTGAGAACACTGGTCTTTGACAATTACCAAAAGTGCTCAGTGCCTTTAAGTCTGTCACTCATCAACAATAAAGAAATCGATAGCGATGGGTCATCATCGACGGCAAACCTATTTCAAATGCATCCTTAAATATTGCCGAGGAAGTCTCCGGTATCACCTGCCTTCCTTAAGGCGGTTTTCCTGATTATAATTGTCTTGTTTACTACTCTACTATTACGACTACTTTCTCCTTCATTCATAACGCTTCAGTTCCTTCCTTTGATAATAACAGTTTTATTGATTTTCGGAGGTCGTATTTTCCAACTCCAAGGTGATGTAGCCTAATTGTTCTATTCCAATTAGAGCGCTGTTGTGTTGCTGAGGAAATTCTCACTACAGCGGTTACACGTTGGGGGTTTTTAATTAATAATTCACCAGAAAATTCCACACTTCAAACAATCAATTATAGAGAATGCTGGTACTCAGGCAAAGTTTAAAATTGAGGGTTTTATTTCAGTATTTTGTTGTTTAATATACCGTGATGTTTTAGAACTATATTCTCACGAACTCGTGATAATTATATCAAACTTGTTTCCAATGAACGTATTCACAGTTGTTGATTAAACAGAACTTGAATGCAAAAAGGAACCACATCAAGCCCAAATAGTTAATAATATTTATGACGTCATCTGCATTAATAGAACCCCAATTTGTTACCTGTCTTATGAGTGCAGTATTATGCCACATATGATAGGTCGCTAGAAGGCGGTACGACCGACGACTGATTTTAACATCGAGAGGTTTCATTCATGAAATAGTTAACGTATTCTCCTTAAACTGGGCACGATAAATCATTGAACTCGCTGGCAAATGGCATTCAAATCCTCTAGTTAAATATTTAGGTTATACATTCTTTTACAATTCCTTAAAACAATCGATCTTTAAACATGTTATTGGTCATGCTTCGAAAATACAACGCCTGTACGGAAGGGTATATAGTGCTGCCACATGAGTTAAAACAACGCTCTTATCGTTTAAGTACCAGTACACGATAACCACCATGTATGTAAACGATAACTCCGGAATTATCATGTTTAGACATGATAGTTATTTTGTACGTAGCTCTAAATGATAAGTTCAAAGTTATCGTGTAAACGATAACTGTCACGTACGTACACGATAACTGTCATGTACGTACACGATAACTGTCACGTACGTACACGATTACTGTCACGTAGGCTACACTGCAAAACTTGGGTGTTACAATTGACACCATGGGTGTTGTCACATATAGATACCCTAAGAAAGATTCAAAATTAACACCATAGGGTGTTCAAATAACACCAATGTAATTGTGTTAGCAGTTATTTAGTGTTTATTAAATTAGTGTTATTTTAACACCCTATGTTGTACATTTGTATTCTTTTTTGGTATCTATTTGTGACAACACCCATGGTGTAAATTTTAACACCCCAGTGTTTGCAGTGTACTTACACAATAACTGCCCTGTGTACGTACACGATAACTGTCATGTACGTACCTGACAGTTATCGTGTACGGACACAATAAATAACGTGTACCTACACGATAACAGTAATATCATGGAGCCAGCTTGTGTGAAGTGGGCGTGGCTTACACGGACAGGGCTGCCCGTAGAGATAACAGACTCAACACTGCCTATGGTGCTACCTCTATGGGAACACATTGTTTAATTAATGTTTCACATGGAAGTTACGTGATTGAGGACTAGAAAGGAAATGTATTTACTCTTACATAAACCAGTGGTGGAAACTTTAAGCATAATTCGCATTTCAATGTAATTCGTTTTATAAATGAGAATAAAGATATCTCTATAATAGAGATATCTCTATTATTAATAGAGATATCTCTACTAATAATAGAGATAGGGCCTTTTTCTATTATTAATATAGATTATTTATTATTAATAGAGATTATCTATTATTAATAGGGATATCTGTATTATAAAAAGAAATATCTCTATTATTAATAGATATATCTTTATTCTTAATAGAGATATCTCTATGATAGGAATTAAAATATTAACTCTGTACGCATCTCTATTTTGGATTAAATGTCAAGTACGCACGCGATGTTCAACAATGAAAACCGTATAAGTATTCTGTCATGTTGCTATAACACGACTTATCGTATACAGCGGGATACCAACAGGTAGGCTAGGTTTATACTTTCTCAACGCAACGCAACCGTTAACATTAATATGCAACAACAACATACAGCATTGATGTTGTAATGATTGAAGGTTACCATACAATAGCCAGACGTAATGCCGATAAATAAACATCATCCTTTTACTAGCTTCATATGTCTATCGTGCCGGAACACGACAGAAAATGATGTTTGCTGTAGTTTATTTTAACATTCCTCAGCGGCTGAATTAGAGAGAGGGAGAGAAAAAAGTAGCAATGCAGTTCCACTGACACGAAGCAATTGACAATAATATTATACGCTTGTTGGTCATTTTGTTCAGTTTCAATATTTTCAATTGTGTATGCTTGTGTGTGCTTGGGGTGGGATGTGGTGGACAGTGACAAAATGCAAGTGCTAATTTTGAATGGATTAAACCGTTTGAACAGATAAGTCGGCCGCTCTCAAACGGATTAGCTAATTTCGTTCGAACGGATTAATACTTGGATTTATATATATACATACATTTGTACATGGCCCACCACTGTCCCTTCCTGCGTGATATTAATTATGAAACATATTGTAAATAGGCATAGCAGCGCTGTAAATTAAGAGGCGAGAATTGTGCTGATCTTCAAAATAATACAATTTTCTTGACTTCGACAGTATTTCAGACAGGAATATTTCTCTGAAGTATTGGTACTGGTATGAACTTTCCCTTGATAATTACCAATCCTGTAATTATTGGTATTTAAATTAAAGGCCAAGTGCAGAATTGGTAATTACAGAAAAAAATTGTTGACGATTTTTTTGTGAAGTTGGATAGACCTTTCTTTTGTTTAAAATGTTACCATCATTTTGTATATTGTGGGTATACTAGTAACCATTTATTCAACAACAACAACAACAACAACAACAACAACAACAACAACAACAACAACAACAACAACAACAACAACAACAACAACAACAACAACAACAACAACAACAACAACAGCAGCAGCAGCAACAACAACAACAACAACAACAACAACAACAACAGCAGCATCATCATCAGCAGCAGCAGCAGCAGCAGCAACAGCAGCAGCAGCATCATCATCAGCAGCAGCAGCAGCAGCAACAGCAGCATCATCATCAGCAGCAGCAGCAGCAGCAGCAACAGCAGCAGCAGCATCATCAGCAGCAGCAGCAGCAGCAACAGCAGCAGCAAAAGCAGCAGCAACTGCAACAGCAACAGTAGCAGCAGCAGCAGCAGCAGCAGCAGCAGCAGCAACAGCAACACACATAATGTCTTTCCCCTTGAAATGGTCCATCATCAACATACTCTTCTTCGTTTGAATACAATATACTTCACCTCTAAAAATCTATTCAGATTAATCTTCATATCTTCCGCTCATATTGCGAATGAATCCTTTTGTGGACATTTCTGAATTGTGCATATTTCTGGAAACTTTCGTATGAACTGTTCTGAAATTAGAGTGAGATATCAGATGACAATATCATACTTGTGAATAGATATGTCGTCGTCTGAGAATACAGTGTGATATTAGATTAGAACCGATTGATTGAACGCAATGTAGACTCCTAGTGAGTTTAGTGACTTTGGTATACGGGCAGTTGATATTATTATCAACGTCACAGAAACAACTTATCCATTAGGTGTCGTTTTTCACATAAACAAAATGAAATTTGATGCCACGTAACGATTTTATTTCTAAAATTATGAATTTCTGAAAAATTTGGACCATGCACTTCGTTGCCTGTTTTCTTTAGGTGATGGGATCGTGTTCAGTGCAAATTTACTCACCACATGACGGAGTACAACATACTGTCTAATATGTCGATTTTGCAGCTCAACCTTCGATGACAATTTTCAAAGAACCTGGACACAAAATTTAATAGGCTTACCAAATTACAGTTAAAATACTCCTTTTAAGTTGCCCCAAAACGAAAGAGCAAAAACTGTATTTAAAAAATCCGTTTATAGAAACGGCATCCTCGCCCCGTATGCCCATAAAAGGAAATCAGGGATCACAACAACAACAGTTTTGTTTAAATATAGATTACAGATTGCATGTTAAAAACAATGAAATGTTGATTTCATTGGAGATACCAAAAAAACTAATAACTAAAACATCTATAATGGGCTTGCTTCATTGTCAGGTTAGGAAAGATTTGTCATCCTCTCCCGCGTTTTTAGTTACACGCACGGGGAAAGGAGTCCCTTAAAGGAAGGGTGTACTTTTGGTTACTCCACAAGTTAATGACCATAAAAACTTACTTGTTAAAAAGCACTGGAGAGCTGTTGATATTATAAAGCATTGTTAGAAACGACCCCCTTAGAAGATGTAGTTTTAGAGAAAGAAGTAGTTTTTCGTTCCAAAAATGTGAATCTGAGAAAGGCTTCAGGCATGAGCCTTTCTCAGGCGGCTTCAGGCATAAAGCCTTTCTCAGGCATCTGAAAGCATACAATTCTTTGCAACAAGGGTTTTTTTTTTCTTTCATTATTTTCTTGCAACTTCGATGACCTATTGAGCCAAAATTTTCACATGTTTGTTACTTTATGCATACTGTTGGGATACACCAAGTGCAGGATACTGGTCTTTGCCAATTACCAAAAGTATACCCTGCCTTTAAGACTTATCTATATATGAATCGATACATCGGCCGTTAAAGGATACCGGTACCTCAGATTGATAACGAAGTGATGCACAGTCTGGATCCGGGCAACAAGGACCCTGTCGTTTTTATGTGGGGTCATGATAGCTTTGGAAAGCTTTCGTAATATGACGATGGAAATGATTCGAAAGAAACGGTAGGAAAAGAAATGTTGTACTTGCGGATGGACAAAACATGGGAGGTGGGAACACTTGGTGAATCCACACATTCTCAAAAATGCATCCCTGTTGAGCGTTCTTTTGTTCCTTTCCATTTTCCCTGTACTTAACATCCTCCCCATAGACTTTGTACACAAAATTCCTTGTAGAGCATCCCAGTCTTTAGAATTCCCCCATGGATACATTTTGTTTTCCCTTTTTGTTTGTCCTTGGTCTCCATAATTAAGGTACTGAAAATGAGCGCAAGTGTTTCCCCCGACCCCCCCCCCCCCCCCATATTTTGTCCACGTTGTCGCTAGTCAATGAACGGAATGAGTTAGTTTGGGAAGAGTAATTTCGTTCAAATTAATTTCCAAGAGACACATTTACTAATTTAAAACTAATTTCGCAGTTATCATACATTTCAGTTGCCGTCGTTTAATCATGCTTTCCCGGGCTCAGCTTGATGGTGATCAGCATACCTTAAAGACAGTGTACACTATTGGTAATTGTCAAAGACCAGTCTTCTCACTTGGTGTATCTCAACATATGCATAAAATAACAAACCTGTGAAAATTTGAGCTCGATCGGTCGTCGGAGTTGCAAGATAACTATGAAAGAAAAAACACCCTTGTCACACGAAGTTGTGTGCTTTCAGATGATTGATTTCGAGACCTCAAGTTCTAAACTTGAGGTCTCGAAATCAAATTCGTGGAAAATTACTTCTTTCTCGAAAACTACTCCACTTCAGAGGGAGCCGTTTCTCACAATGTTTTATACTTCCAACCTCTCCCCATTACTTGATACCAAGTAAGGTTTTGTGCTAATAATTATTTTGAGTAATTACCAATAGTGTCCACTGCCTTTAAAGGGTGATACACACCATTGCTAATGGCTCAACATGTTCATTTTGTTACTGAGGTAAGAAGTCTTTAGTCGATGACCTGTTAAAGTGATGGTATGATATCAAAAATAGTGCCTTCTTGAAATTATTCAGCTGTAGGCCAACTGTCGGCATTGGATCTAAAATGTCTCACTGGTCGATGTGTTTCATTGAAACTCAATCAACAACAACAACAAAGAAAGCAAACAAGTCTTTATTATAAAGAGATGTCTTTATAATATAAAGACACCAATTTCAGTATTTTGGTTTTTTGTTTAATTGGTAAAGATTATCCATCCATTTATGTACGGTAAACAAGCTATAAGCTTTAATAGATGCTGTAATGTGCTAAAAGTATCCACATCAAGCGGTTTCCTTCCAGGTGTGGTAAATTTGTCATCGGGAGTGGCCACACCGTGGCCATATTTATAATTAATAAAAACACTTTAACAACAAGATCCACCTCGACTTTAAAGCACAGTCTTGCACATTGAACTCTGTGTAGCGTTCCTCTATTCCTGATAAATAAATAAAAAATTGCCCTTTCCAATGAGGATTCTTGATAATATTGTGATAATTTCTCCTTATTTTTCTTCACCGATCGTGTGGCCTGGATATTGGACTTTTGAATTTAAAGATCATTTTCTTTAAAGGCACTGTACACGTTTGGTAATTACTCAAAATATATATTACCATAAAAACTAACTTTGTATTGAGCAACAGAGAGCTGTTGATAGTATCAAACATTGTGAGAAACGACTCCCTCTGAAGTAACGTAGTTTTTGAGAAAGAGGTAATTTCTCACTAAAATAATAAAAACTTCTTGCAAGAAGTTTTTATTCCTATCTGAAAGCACACAAATTTGTACAACAAGGGTGTTTTTTCTTTCATCATTTTCTTGCAACTTCGATGACCAATTGAGCCCAAATTTCCACAGGCTTGTTATTTTATATGCATATGTTGGGATACACCAAGTGAGAACACTGGTCTTTGACAATTACCGAACGTGTGCGATGCCTTTAAAGGGCATGCACAACATTGGTAAGATTTGTAAGAAAATATATACGTTGACAGATATACATACAACTTAGGCCTGCAGTCCTATTTTGAATATTTTTTGCTTGAAATGCCCTAGAAATTAGTAAGAAAATTAGTTATGATCTTGCGAGAGCAAAACCCGATATTTGAAAAACGGTGAAAACATTTTGTTCCCTTTTCCCTCCCACTATTTTCTCGTGACTCCGATAGTAGCTGATTGTGCTTAAACTTTCACATGATGTTATTTCATGTATATGTTTTGTCACATGAAGTGTGGATTACTGGTCTTTGACAATTACCAATGTTGTCCGCACAACCATTGTTGGGGTAAAACAGTTTTGGGCTCATTAAAATATAAAAGATTTCATTTTAAAATAGAAAGTTCAGGTCTGTATTCGCATTTTATGCAATATGTCATTAAAAAAAATAGTAATTAACAAAAACCTGCATATTTGGAGGTCTGTATAGGTACATACATGATCAATACAAAGAAAAGGTATTCTTGAGTTGGGGATACATTTTTCTTGTCTCCATTTATGTTATCATTATTATGTTTAAATACTTTTGTTTACAGTGTATCTAAATAATTTGCCCCTTATGGAGACACTTTTAAGCTAATTAAAAGGATGAGCTTAATCGCGGATTAACGTGAGACACAACAAGTCCGCAGTTTCTTACAAAACATTATCCATCTCAATTGCACAGTCTTCTTGCGGTCACTTTAAATTTTCAATTTACACGCTATGTAGGCCAACGTAATTTCCCATGATGACATTAATGGCAACAATGTGTTGGAATTGAGGGAGTTATCGCGTCTGGGTTGCCACCGAAGTGATAAATTAAAAAAGGAATACAATAACAGCCCGTGGCTCAGCAGGGTTTTGTTCGGTATCTTTCAGAAGTCGATCGTGAATGGGTGAAGAAACTTAATATCACACAGTTCCATGTATAATATTTTAAAAAATCCAATCTTCTAGTCTAGTTTTTATTTGAATTCATAATTCTTATGAAATCAATACTTGGTCGAGAGACTTGTTTTTCAAAAACTTGTTTTTCAAGAACTAATTCCTAATGAAGCTATATTTATAGCAGTACAGCAGCGATCAATCTTTTAACACAAGCTTTCAAACATTTCATTAGCTAAAAAGCTTGGTTGACTCGAGTGTCAGTGAAAGAGATATATTGTTTTTCCCGCCTTTTATTTTGACAAATGATCACAGCGATGAGTATAATCGGTTACTTGACCTTTACGGAATAACGTCATTGCGCAGTTAGTTGAGCATTAAATATATTGTAAAACAAATTTATTTTAAAGATAGAAGCGACTGGGGTTCAGATTGTTTGATTTTTGTGAACTTATAATTATTTAGAGACATTTTCAGAAGTTTTAATACGGTTCTTGATAACTAAGGAAGACCAAAACCTTGTACACTGCAAAAACTGTGGTGTTACAATTGACACCATGGGTGTTGTTACATATAGAAAGTCTCAACATTTACAACCAAGGGTGTTAAAATGCCACTAATTTCTGCCAACACAATAACATTGGTGTTATTTTAACACCCTATGATGTTAATTTTGATACTCTCCTGGGTATATATATGTGACAACACCCGTGGTGTCAATTTTAACACCCCCGTTTTTGCAGTATATACTATTTTTTCAAACCATTATTGTAGGCCTATGCATCATCAAAATAAACCAATGTCGACGTAAATAGGATCTGATTGGAATGCTCGAGTATTTCACAAAGATTTTCGACACTCAAAATAGGCTATTCATAGTTTTTGGGACTTGTCTTTTACGTTAAAGATCTTGTTTTGAACCTTCTTTCCCAAAATGAAAAATGAACAATTTAGGGGCCCCAAGTATCCCAATCACAACCAGACACTTACGTCTACTAATGTCAACTTGACGAGATGAAGTTGACACGAGTTTTAAACCAAGGATGCTTTAAAGGCATCGTATACGTTTGGTAATGACTCTGACATTAATGGCAATACATACTTACTTGGTAAGAAGTACAGCAGCTTTGGATAGTATAATGCATTTTGAGAAACTTTTCACTTCGAAGTACTGCGGTTATGGAAAAAGATATCACTTTTTATCCCAACAAATTTGAACCTGAGAAGCATTACTGCAGTAACTTTTCTCAGATTGTGTATTCCAATATTATTGCAGATTATTCTTCAGGCAATATCTAAAAAACGCTACCACCTTTTGAAATGAAATTTTCACAGGTGAGTTTAATGGTATATATCTACAACTACATAGGAACTATAGTTTGAAAAAAACAATAGGCTCCAATAAGTAAACGTGTACGATGCCTTTAATGTTGATATAACCTAAATCCGTCTAGGCTGCAGTGCAGCATGCCAGACGAATCTATCTTAATTCCAAGCGCTGAAGAAACACCAACTTAGACAAGGAACCGTGCCCCGGCCTGTTCCTGTTCTAAAACCAAATTCAACGGCTTGTTCGATGATTTCGGATGGTTATGATGGCTAAGCTTTAAAGGGACATTGAACATATATATTTGCGTTAATATTTACGGAAATATTCACGATTTGTTTCCCAAAACGCAAATATTCACGATTTCGGCCGTGTCGCTAATATGTACGTAAACATGATAACGTGAATATTCACGATTTGTGCCCCAAATCGTGAATACTTACGTAAATATTTACGTAAATATTTTCGATTTGGGGGGCACAAATCGTGATTATTTACGTAAATATGTTCGATGTCCCTTTGAAGCCACCATAGATGGTTCAACCTAGGCAAATTATATCTATGGTTTTAAAAGGTCAGCAAACTGCGAATGGTTTATCCGTTTTTATCAGTCACAGGAGGGTAAATGGTGGAACTGTAATCAGCACAATGACCAACAGCGGCGCTGTAAGCTCAAGAGCAGATAAACCCCAATGGATTCCTCGCGTCTTCCTTCCACTCGAATTGCAGGTCGGATTTCTTTTCTTTTTTTAATCAGGGAGCAAATAGATTCACTTAGGTTTAATCCCGTGGGATTTGGATATTATTCCCGTTAATTGTAAGGGGACGAAATACGGGCGCGAGTTGTGTTACTTAAGATGACGCCTTGGGATGTCTTGGGACGGAATTACAGGTAGCCAGAGGAAATATTCTGTTTATCAGCAAAACTATGCTCTAGATCGACGCTCCCCTCGGATGAAATTCATCGGCAGAGATGAAGAACCTTAAACGAGTGTGAAGTTGGTATCGGTGGGACCTTTGCAGTCGCTTGGTGTGTGTTTTTAAGTGCATTTTGTTGTCACCATACCTCCGTGTACAAGATGGCTCGGTTTCACAAAGCACTAAAGATTCATCGAAGATGAGTTGTCAGTGTTACCATAGTGATTTGTATTCCGATGCGACATCACACTTTGCTAAATAGACTGATTCGCAGTTAAGATCAATCGAACCCCGTAGACTTACAGTATGTGTTTCAAAACCAGTGTGACAACTATGCATTTCTTATGGTCCCCTCCGCATCCAGGCCCTACCGTGACCACCATCGCGTCTGTTTTTATTATGACAATTTCCCTTCTCTAATTTGGATAACTAGACTTTAGAAAACACAAAAGTTATGGCAGAATTTTGTGAACCTCTCAACAGGTTTCCAGCATTTTCATCCAAAGGCGTTACAAAAAAAGTTGATTATTGAAAACAAAAAACACGACATTTTGCCTCGAGCTTCACATGCCAACAAGAGGGCGCTATATCAGGCTAACAGACGGAAAAAAACAACAACAACACACCAACAAAACAAACAAATAAACAAACATGATCGACATTGACCACCATTTGAGTCTGAAATCCGATTTACACAGTCGGCAAGAACCTGAAACCACCCAAAAAGGTTTTATAACATGTGACGAACATGCAGATTATACTGAAAAAAGAACCTCGCTCGTTGCAAGTTTAAACTGGAACATCAGGAATGAATACTCCCCCTTGTCATTGACAATTGTCCCGTCCCCCTGGCTGCCACTTCCCAGGTTGTATCGTAAACTTGGGTGTGATCCCTGGCTACACTGGTACCCCCGAACAAAGATATTGACAAAATAGGGAGACCACCATCATAGGACTAGATAGCGTTGGTAAAGCGCCGGTGTGGCAGGAGATTCTGTCCCCCATCCATACGGCGAACTGTGTACAAACTTCTTTTGATAGCGCCCTCTTGTGAATCATCCTCCTCCAGCCCATGTTAATTTCCCGTATGGGGACAGAATCTCCGGGGGGACAGATTTCCCTGGGACACCGGCACGTTAATCCGGAGGTCGTTGGTTCAAATCCCGCTCTATGTAGTCAATTTGTCTTTGTTCAACCCCAAATTTTACCCAGTCAGTTTCCCTTGTGGTTTATTGTTAATTGATATAAAAAACATTAGCCTACATTAACCCCCACTAGGACCAAAGTCCACACCGTAGGACCAAAGTCCACACCGTTTTGTGACAACAGAATTCCCACATGACCAATACGCATATTTTTATGCATTGTTAAATAATTTTTTGAAAATAGTATAATTTATGCGAATTAGCTCAATTTGAAGATGGAGGCATTTCATCATGAGTTATTTGAGTGCGTCCAGTTGTATCAGTTATTTACTCTTCAAAAAAAGCACAACTAATGATATTGTTCACCAGATTACCGCAGTATGTTCACGGAATATATGTAAGACAAGGGTGAGAAGAAAGTGCACATGTTTAAAATGTTTAAAGATTAAAATGACAAAAACAGTTGTTGAAATCACAACAATCTTTATTTAAAAATTCAATCAAACATAGACAATTATAGGAAAATAGTATATGAAAAACGAAGACAGAAAATGGAGAATTGCAAATTACATTCTGTTGTAAAGTAACACTTATTTGCAAAGATTTTCACTGCATAGATAGATATAATAATTTGATAGGCACGTGATTATAATCTCACACCAACCAGTTTGTATTTCTTTTAAAAAAATATAAGCATTAAAGGTACTGGACACGTTTAGTAATTGTCAAAGACCAGTATTTTCACATTGGTGTATCCCAACATGTACATAAATTAACAAACCTGTGAAAATTTGGGCTGAATTGGTCATAGAAGTTGCAAGAAAATAATGAAAGAAAAAACACCCTTGTTGTACAAATGTGCGTGCTTTTAGATGCCTGAAAAGGCTTCAGGCCTGAAGTCTTTCTAAGATTCAAATATTTTAGTGAGAAATTACCTCTTTCTCAAAAACTACGTAACTTCAGAGGGAGTCGTTTTTCACAATGTTTTATACTATCAACAGCTTTCCGTTACTCATTACCAAGTAAGTGTTTATGCTTATATATATTTTGAATAATTACCAAACGAGTCTAGTGCCTTTAATAAATAACGAGTCTATAACAAGAAAATAAAAGAAATGATTATGTCTCAGTTATTATCAAAATTACTTAATGACATTGAAGCATAATGTATTTCAGAACAAATTTGATTAAAATACTAATTTATACACGTCATTCAAAATTCTTCATATACCAAAGCTTTTCAACATCATTTTCCAGCAAGTTGTTTTGCATTCTTCACTCTAAATGACACACTTGTAAATCTTTGGATCCACCCAGCCTCCTTGACCCACCCACACTGCAAAAACTGGCGTGTTAAAATTGACACCATGAACTTTGAGTCTCAAATAGATACCAAAAAAGAATCAAAATTGACACCTTTAGGATGTTAAAAAAAAACATTTCTGCAAAAAAAATACATTTGTGTTATTTTAACACCCTAAGATGTAAGTTGTGATTCTCTTTTCGGTATCTATATGTTACAACACCACTGGTATCAATTTTAACACTCAAGTTTTTGCAGTGTAGCATCCCCTCCCTGTTACAGGTTTCTTTTCTGCTCCAGAAATGTGGACATGTTTTAACAGCATTGAAGTAAATACTCGTTGACTTCTTTAAACAACTAACTTTAATCACTACAAACATGAAGAACATTTCTCCTGTGAAATCAACAAATCTGTCTTGTATAACATTGCAATTAGGCCAATAAATTTGTTTGTAACTAACAATATGATTAAAAGTATTACTAAATAAATGTCACTCTCGGAAGCAGATGTTAATGATGAAAACTTGACACTTAACCTAGTAAACTATAGACGGGTCCGAATAGGACCACGTCAAAACCCAACTGCAGTAATATTTGAGCTTTTCTACTTAATTAAGTAATCTTTAGAGCCGACCATCATGTAAATTTAAAATCAGTAACCCATTGTGTAGTTTCACAACAGAACAACAATTACATTTAATAAATGTATTACATACAGAAATTACAAATCTTTACAAAACATTCCCTAAAAATAATGCTGCTTTGATGTTTTTGTTTTGTTACTGTCCTTTAGAATCTTAACCTAAAACTTTAGAACAGGGATAATAATATGTAAAACACGTTGATCTAGCTACTAGGATATGTGGGGGATATCGAACCAATTATGTACTGTTATTGAAACATTGTAACTTTAAAGGCACTGGACACGTTTGGTAATTGTCAAAGACCAGTGTTCTCACTTGGTGTATCCCATCATATGCATAAAATAACAAGCCTGTGAAAATTTGGGCTCAAATGGTCATGAAGTTGCAAGAAAATTGTTGTACAAATGTGTGTGCTTTTAGATAGGAATAAAAGGCTTTTTGCAAAAAGTCTTTTATTATTTTAGTGAGAAATTACCTCTTTCTAAAAAACTACGTTACTTCAGAGGGAGTCGTTTCTCACAATGTTTTATACTATCAACAGCTCTCTGTTGCTCATTACCGAGTCAGTTTTTATGCTAATATATATTTTGAGTAATTACCAAACGTGTACAGTGCCTTTAAGCGACTTCCAGGAGAACACTTGCTGCTGATTTGATGGTGAAGATAGCAACAGACAACTGCTTTTTGACATGATTCCATTTCTCAGGGTCAGGGTTGTTGTCGATGTCGAACATGGTGTCTACAATTCCAGGGAATTTGTCGTTGGAGTAGGAATCCCTGCTGCTTGGCGCAAACACAATATGCCTGGGAAAGAATTCGGTGGAACGGAATTAAAGATCAATTTCAGTTTATAAATTGCTAAATTGCTTAACGTTCTTTTTTTTTAAAGATGAAAAAATACATCATGAAATTATTTCTCCAATGCGTTATGGTGGTTTTGACGCGTTTTGTTAATTTGACATTCCCTTATATTTACTTGTACGTACATTTTGCAGTGTGGGAATAAATATTGAGTTGAATTGAATTGAACAGGTGGCTTATCAACTTGAAGGGTTGATCAGAACGTTCTGTGTGCCCCATTTTCATTCCTGAAGATGATCAGAGCATACTGATCGAACTATTATAAGTTGCTAAAACCGGCAGTTCATTTCAGTACCATCAAAACTCACCAGAGAGATAACTACACGGTGCCACTAGCTTATTTTCCAAACCATTATTTAGTTATTTAGTTCTTGCAGTTTTATTTAGACAGGGTAGCCTTATCAGTAGTACAACTGCTATCCCTAAGGGCCCAGTACACAATAAGTAAAAAGTAAAATAGTAAAATACAGAGCAATTATTAAGAAAAGCCATGAATAAAAAAGAGGAAACTAAGAGTAAAAACAAAAACAAACACAAGATTTAAGGAGAAAAGTTACACAAACGTAAAACACATCACTGAGCAAGGTACATAAAAATACAAACATTAGGCCTAACTATACAAATAAAACTATACATGTAGGCCTACCATGCAAAATTCCAAATCCTATAGCCTCTTGTTGCTAATTTTTTTTAAAGGATTTAAAGGGTCTGTATACGTTTGGTATAAGGACTCTGAAAATTAATGGTTAAAAACTTACTCGGTAAGAAGTATAGCAGCTTTGGATAGAATAATGCATTTTGAGAAACTTTTCACTTCGAAGTACTACGGTTATGGAAAATGTATCACTTTTCATCCCAACAAATTTGAATCTGAGGAGCGTTACTGAAGTAACGTTTCTCAGACTTCCTGCGTGGACATAACCGCTCCCGATTTTCGGCAATATCTCAAAAACGCTACACCTTTTGAAATGAAATTTTCACAGGTTAGTTTTATGGTATATATTATATCTACAACTATATAGAGTTGAAACAAACAGTGGGTTCCAATTACCAAACGTATATATACAATCCCTCTAAACATAATTTAATTAAAACGCAGACATTAATCTCAACTGTGATAGACAACTT
>CM037472.1:31805843-31830843 GCA_021014325.1 Plazaster borealis
GTACATTTGAAATGTTTTAATGTGTCTTTCTTGAGGCTAATCTGGTTTGTTTACTGCATGCATTTTACAGGGTGTGCCCAACATTGGTAAGAGTGAAAATACAACTGTTCACAGATTTGCACATAACTTACATTGCATAAATACCTTTTTCCATTGTCCATAGCATACATACTATGAAACAGATGAAAATAAGATGCAATATTAAATCATCATTCCTTCATTGGGGTCCTGAATGGAATTTTTAACACAAGTAGGACGGTCTTCCTTCCTTCAAACCAGCTGCTGTTTAATTTGGAAACTAAACAAGTCAAGATACATGTACATGTATATCTTATACAGACGTGGTCGCCATAAAGGGAAATTTGTTTGTTTGTTTTTTGTTTGTTTGTTTGTTTTGTTTTTTGTTTTTTTTTTGGGGGGGGGATATTAAAAGGTTAATTACATTTCACTTGATTTCCAGAAATACTCGTGTTTCAATAACCTGGGTAAATACAACACGATTAAGTTTATAAACTCCTTGGCCCCATTGGCTGCCATCTCTGATAACAAACAATGAAAACGAACTCAAGTGTACAAGTGTACGCGCTGCGCACGACTCTCAGCCAATGATGATAGCTCCTCATGCACGTTTCATCAGCAATCGGGCATCCAATATGGGTCTGTAAAATATAGCTATCTCCAACCATGCTCCAACTTTCCTCAATGGTTAATGTGCTGTGCTAAAATTTGAATGCTTGTCATTGCTTTGTTGAAATTATTGTTAATGCATGGTTTCTTCCATGTATGAAACAGTTTTTGTGTGTGATAATTTCTGGAAAATAACACACTATAGTACTATTTCGACTTATTTCCACCCCAAGTGTATGAAGTTCTTGGTGTCGAAGAGGGCGCCCCATTTTGTAGGTTTATGGATTATGTATAAACCCCAACCGTATGGCGGCTATCCGATATAAGGTTTTGCATAGGAAACCCGACTAACTTAAGTGCATGACTCATTGCATCACAGAGTGTACGTGAATATCTTTTTTGGGTGTGTAAACAGTTCGGACCAGTCCCAAATATATCGAAAAAATGGCAAAATCTAAGAAAGATTTGAGTTTTATTCAGCGAGTTGTGGCCTTTTTCAAGTGGCTGTGGCTCCAGTATCAAGTTGTGTCGTGTACGTACATGATGGAAGACTGGGAAGCAGCAATTTACAGTATCCTTTTAAAAACTTGGTTACGTTTGTTTACCAATTCAATTGGAATGTGTAACCTGGACCAGGTTGTGTGTTTGGCCATTTTGCGTGTCCGGTGTAGTCGTGCGGTTGGCACAAAACTGATTTTTATAAACTATATTTAAGTTTCACTGTTTGATAAGGTTTTTAAATTTTTATTAATGTAAAGGTACATGTGTATGTAGTGTAGTTAGTTTCGATGGTCGTCACAGGCCATAAGTTGAATGATTGAAATTGAAAGTTATTTTCAGATTTGCGTCCGGAAATTTTTTCAAATTATGGCATGAGGCTTTTTTTCATTACTCATTATTTATTATTTTCTTCTAAGTTCTAGTAAGCATCTTCCACCACGTAATTTCAATGTAGTCTGCATCAGGGCTCTGCCCACTAATATCTAGTCTGTGCTGCAATACCCGTCCGACACTCGGGTCCAAGATTCCATGAGCACCACTGGCAGAATAACTTTTGGAATTAAACCTGCCTATCTTCCATAGATTTTGAACAAAATGTAAAATTTTGTATTTGCCACTAAACAATTTAAGTACAGCCATATCCAAAGCCGTACATTTTTAGTACCACTATGGTTT
The DNA here is from genome assembly GCA_021014325.1 of Plazaster borealis. Taxonomy (NCBI): domain Eukaryota; kingdom Metazoa; phylum Echinodermata; class Asteroidea; order Forcipulatida; family Labidiasteridae; genus Plazaster; species Plazaster borealis. The sequence goes on from CM037472.1 coordinate 31,807,647, forward strand.
GAGTCTATACTGCGTATTATCTGATCCAGAAAAAATAATTTCCATTTACGCTGATCATAGCTTTATTATGATTGTCATGTTTGTTGTTTGTTTGTTTTTACCCAGTGAGGTTAAGGCCTCAATTTAATTCATTCAATGCACAGTGGGCACATGTGTCAAATCCTGTGCACAAAAGGAAATTACCTTGACCGCATTTTGGGAAAAACCCTTCATGTATTAGACCTACTATGTATATAAACTGTTTAAATATACCCTTTTACTGCTGTTTGATGACTTAAGAACTTGGAGCATGGGGGCAATGGACACAAATCTGAAACTTTCATTCCCAACTTTCCTCCCCAATGGTCCCGTACTGGAGGGTTACAAATCATTCTTGGCTCTGTTGCAATTTCAGGCATTTGTGTCGTCCCATTGCCTAGATTTATAAATCTGATTTTCACCACTAAGTTATACGAACCAAAACACGCTTGAAAAGGACAAAGAAGTTCAGAAATGATCTTCATTTAGTTAGCAGTACAATGTAAATCTGAACCACTTAAAAAAACATCATCAACTAAACAATTTTCTGAAAGGTTTCTGGGTTGCCATTTGGAACTTTTAACCCATTTTGTCATACGATGATTTTGTCCAATCAATGTAAAACGAATCGTGGAGTGACGACTGTTAGTGTTAGCTGCGTTGGTGTTTTTCCAAATTGTACATTTCCATTTCTAATCAGTGTTGCCGTCTCTTGGTCACCCCATGCCATAAGTCCTACCAAATCACGACAACGATCAATGAATTATAAAAAGTGTATTTCCTTCAACTACTTGCTATCAGACACCACAGTGTTGATTATACTATGTACTGCTGTTTACACAACCTACCTTTACCTACCATCACATGTTATGATGATCGTCAACTACGTTGGCTACTTGTTCAGTTCAGACGACATGTCACAGTTACCACCAGGGATGGCAGCACCTGATACAGCAGCGGAGACATAACAACGGAGAATAACTATGCAGTGCAGTTGGAGTTTTCAAAAGAAGAACCTGCCAAGATCCAGTTCTTGTAGAATAATGCATCATCAAGAATTTCATTTGGTGATACGGTGTACATCTGTGATGAACTTCAGCAGAGAGACGAATGAAATAATCCAAGGATATTTTTGGACTTGGACGAGGAAGGATGAGGAAGATGCTGGAAACTTTATACTCGGGAAGATTTTAATATTCTGAATAGTTTTGAGTTAAATTAAGGTTAGGGGGTCTTGTAATTTTTCAAAAAAAGTGAAGAACATTCCGTTCAGCAGGTACTTGTATGTAAATTATTATATTCTTCGGTGACAATTGGCCATGGTTTTTGTTGAATGTGGTGCCCTGGTGGTCGCCTTGAGATGCAGGGCTCGAATTTGGAAGAAAACTCCAAAAGACCAAAGGGCTTGTAGCTCAGAATGTTTACTGGACCAGAAATTTGTGTACAAGACCAGAATCAAAATGAGAAGAAAAACTCCCGAGTCCTGACACAGCCACAGTTGAACATGCATTTTTCTATGTGAAGCATTAAAGGCACTGTACACGTTTGGTAATTACTCAAAATATATATTAGCATAAAAACTGACTTGGTAACGAGCAACAGAGAGCTGTTGATAGTATAAAACATTGTGAGAAACGACTCCCTCTGAAGTAACGTAGTTTCTGAGAAAGAGATAATTTCTCACTAAAATAATAAAATCTTCTTGCAAGAAGTTTTTATTCCTATCTGAAAGCACACAAATTTGTACAACAAGGGTGTTTTTTCTTTCATCATTTTCTTGCAACTTCGATGACCAATTGAGCCCAAATTTTTCACAGGCTTGTTATTTTATGCATATGTTGGGATACACCAAGTGAGAACACTGGTCTTTGACAATTACCAAACGTGTACGATGCCTTTAAGCTTTAGGAAAGAAATGTAAGAGAAGATTGATTAAATACACAAGACCACCGGACTTGTCCGGTCTTATGTTTACTAGCCCGGGCCTGGGTTCCAGTGTAAAATTTGAGCCTTGACATGTAAGGAATACATAAAACCAGATTTGGGGTTAATCATAAATGAAGGCGTGATCAGAGTTTGGTGATAAAGGAATCCACCAGTAAATTGAAAGAATTTTATTTTTGTTTTACAAAAAGATGAATCCAGTTGTAATTTTAAAAATTAATACAAATCAGCACACATAAAAGCAAAGTTTTTTCAGCTCTTTTACATCATGGGTAAATATAACGTTAAATCTTGATTTTCTTTTTTTAATGAATTTAATTAGTACTCTATTCAGATGTAATCATTGTATTTAAAAAATATACTGCTGTGGATATGACTTGCTTATGTGGCGATTTCCAAGTGCTTTTTGCTTCAGAAACAATGTAGTAAAACATGTTGAGGTACTTTAATATCATGGGTTCCTAGAATGGTTGTTTCTACCGCAAGATTTTAAGAATATGGGAGTAAAAAGCACTGTTTTATCAAAATACTTTGTAATGACCTTAGTAGCTTTAATATTGTAAATATTCTAATGAAACGATTTTGTTTCACAAATTTATTTATCTGGTAGGGTGACTGGGTGTTGAACTTTCCTGAATTCAGGCCTTTTTATGGCCGCAGCCCTTGGTGAAAACAAATGGCTGTTATTTTCTTCAGATATAAATAAATTATCCTCTTTGATCTGCTTCTGTAGCACCGAGAAATTAGGATACAACTTTACAAGCTCCTTAAAATATTTAACTCTTGGGGTTACCGAACGGTGGAAATGCCATCATTTCAACATACCGCCTAAAATTTGGATCCTAGTTACGGATTTCTTTTTGTCAGCAATGACTCTTGCTGCTGAAAAAGGAGCCTGAATTCAGTTTGATCGTCTAACTTTTATATGTGGTGAGAACCATGATACCATGTATACAAATAATTGTATTAAAGGGTGACTGTCATTATGATCATAGCAGGCCTGTGGCTGTACATGTAGTTATAAATTCTAACCCAGTTACTGCATGCGCTCGCTGGTTGTATCAGATTGATAGCCAGGGAGATCTATTGTTGGAACATGAAAATTTACATAGACGCCATTTCAGCAAGCAAATGTTTGTTATTTCATTGACAGCAATGGTCACTGTCTGCACTGATCTTTTGGTGCATTACAAGACTTGCTGAAACGGCGTCCAGTGCACATTTCACATTTCAGACCGAGTTCACCATCTTGTGCCTTCGGTGCTCTATAGGCTTGAGCTATATCTCGGGCTATGTCTTGGGTTGTTATCTTTTTTGCAACAACAAATTGCACTGGAGCAAGAGTGGGAGCCAAAGTTGAACTTTGGAAAGAACCTAGACTACCACACCAAGGTTGAAAGTAAAAAAAAGTCTGGTCCCTTCCTTTAGTGGCAATAACTAGTATCTATGGTCACTAATGCATACAGGAAATTAGACAAAGATGGCTACAGCATGAAGAAGGTTTTATAGTGTTGACTGATTACCAGTAAACAAATTAATGAACATAGTAAAGTTGTCAATAAATAAACATTGAAGTCACCAGGGGCATTTTTAAAGACGAAAACATTTATTAATAAACCATTTTCCTTTATAAAAAAAACACCTGTGTATCGCTGTCATATTTTTTCTAAAGCATTAGTGGTTGCCTTAAACCTGTGTCTGAAAGTGGCTGTATCATGGCATGTACATGTACCTACATCTACACATAGAGAAAGGACCACTAAAGGAGTTCAAACCTTTGGGGCAGTAACAAAAGAGATCAATAAGCCGCATGAATCCTCTGTTTAGGTTGTGCAACGCTGCATTTTACACTGGTAAACCGCAACTCACTTCGCCCTGCATTAAAGAATGCTGTGTCATATTTTCTGATTTCGTCATTTCGCTGCAAGATTTTCCACAATAATGGGAGTAGATATTTCGCATCAAATAAGACTTGATCACATGCGCAATCGAGTACAGTTCACCCTGGTTCATAGAGACAAACGAAATTGCAAAGATTTTAATGACAAGTATCCGTCAATGTTTTGTTTTTGAAAATCAACCAAAGTTCAGGAAATTAACACAAAAATCTTCAAAATCAAAGCGAGAATTATGACTTTGTTAAATTTCTATGGTCCTTTCTCTATGATCTGTGTGACATGCTCATGGTTTGAAATTTGTTATAGTATTCAGTGGGGGTAGGATCCACGTCATCTATCTGTTTTGGTACCAATTTGGAGTAGATAATACCACAGCAAAACTAAGAGCATACGAAAACAAAAAAGTATAAACGTATGTATGTAAACCGTCTCTACTGTAGTTATCCATATCCTCTTTAAAAAACCCGGCTAGCCTTTAGTCAAGGTGCTCAGAGCCGTACATCCAGCAAAAAAAGGACTTATGCAAAGTGGCGACTTGCCACTTTGTGTTCACACTGGAATTTTGTGTGGCATTTTGTATGGGTTACTGTGCACGCCTTGCTGAAAGGCTAGATAATGGCAGACGTCATCAGATTAGATTAGATTTCTTTGATTTGCCCTCCTGTCACTTTACCATGTACATACACACAGTATTTTTTTAAGTCTCATTAAGACTGCAAATGATAGATTTGTGTAATTCCTGTGGTATATTGTGCATGTTTTATTCAATAAGTAACAAGGATTTTGAAGAAGTCGAACCAACGTTGTGGTTAATTTGGCCTTTGCAAACCAACATATTTTGACGTTTCATTTGACTTGCAGGGTGGTATTTCCAATCATTATTTCACAAATAGGAAATAAACTTTCCACTTCATTATTAAGTAAAAAGAACTTGAACTTCTTTTTCTTTGGAAAATCTGCTAAAATTTTCTTACATGCATTGTGCAAAATGTTCAAACAAGCATTTAATGACTGAATACTTAAACAAAATGAAAATACATTATACAAAGTGTCTTTAAATTGATAACTGATGACCAAGAAGGTTTCAAATACATGTGTTTATATGATGGCCTACATAATGCAATCTCTACAAAAATCCACCATAATTCACAAGTTATTTTAGTCTACATTTGATGTCCTAAGTACTGCAGGAGCCACGCAAGAGGCTGGCAAACCACCAGAGTTTGTTGTTTGTTACTTGCATCACAATATGGATACTTATTCCAATAACCTTCAGGGTCTTCAGTATAATGTACACACCTACAACAAGTGAATCATTTTCGGATGGAGTTTTGTTTTGTTTTATCAAATCTCAATTGTAAATATGACTGTGCTTGAGAAGTTACTCAATATTTTGGACACCTTTCCCCTGGAGTGTTTTGAAAAGATATGTAAAGGTTAAAGGTCATCTTCAAAGATCTTCATCTTCAGAGCTGGAGGACTCCTCCAATGCATCCTGAAATAAAACGAGAAACAAAATGTGTTTAACAACTGATTTTAAAATATATCCGTTTTAGTTTGAACTTTCATGCACATAATTTTGACCTAATTGACTGTTACATCTTTGCTGAAGGGACAAGCAGTGTTCCCAGATACTCAGGGCACCAGGTTAGAAAATGCCAATATCTTTTTAATCACTTCACGTCGGATGAAGGTTTTTCCGCAATTTTTTTATTTTTATATATTTAGTTTAATCTTCTGTAAATTATCAAGTAATAAACCACAAGGGAAACTGACTGGGGGTAAAATTAAAATAATTTTAGGGTTGAACAAGAAAAATTGACTGGAGAGGGATTTGAACTTGCGACCTCCGGATTATTGTGCCGGCGCTCTACCAACTGAGCTATCTAGCCCTAATGCTGGCGGTCTCCCTATTTTGTCACTATCTTTGTTTGCGGTGCCAGTCAGAAACCATTCAACCTGTAACTGCCATACAGCCAGGGATCACACCCAAGTTTATGATACAACCTGGGAAGCGGCAGAAGAGGGATCACCTTAAGGGGATGTGACTTTTCATTTCAATTATCAAGTAATAAACCACAACAGAAACTGACTGGGTGTTTGAAAATAAACTGTGACAGTCTGTGACACTATACATACAAGGTGTGATGCTATTTATACAAGCTGTGACACTACACATGTAAACTGTGACACTATGTGACACTACACATATAAACTGTGACACTACACATATAAACTGTGACACTATGCTTGTAAACTGTGACACTATGTGACACTGTACATGCAAACTGAGACACTTAACATGTAAATTGTGACATTATACATGCAAACTGTGACATTATATATGTAAACTGTGACACTATACATGTACACTGTGACATTATATATGCAAACTGTGACACTATCTGAAAAGAACTAAAGGTTGTATTTCATTTCTTTAGGTAATGAAAAGTGAGGTTTAAACAAAAATGCATGTGGTTGATGCAAGGAATTACCTTTCCAATTTTGAAAGCTTCTTGCGCGATGGCTTCTGGAACCACCTCATGTTTCCCCTTTGTCATCTCTCCAACCCAGCTTAGCTCCAGCTCAAATGTTTTGTCTTTAATTTCATCGTGAACGATGTGAATGCTGCATTGAATGCAAATGAGAAAAATTATTATAATGGGTATTGATAAATGATAATGCAGAAACTTGAAAGCAGTGGCCAGTCCTAAAGCTTGCATTCTTAAACATTGCTTTGTCCTTTGGATGGGATATTCGGTACTAATAAAACCCCTTCTGTCTTTTGATTGGTTTAGAGCGCATCACATGATGTGTCTCATTTTTACTAGAGCGCTGCGCGAACGCAACGTTCTATACACACAGCAGCAAATAATGTGCTATGCCCGTAGCAACCAGTGTGCTATACCCAAAGCAACAGCAGCTTCTTGGTACCTTGACGTCTAGGCACAATATATGTTTGGAGTTTTATAAAACAAATTTGGACTGCTTTTACTTGGGCTATGGCTAAAACTACGACTCCCTAGGCGAACCCCAGAGCGTTTGGGAAAATAGACGCACCGAGGATCACCTTAGGAGTCATAGTTTTAAACACAGCATTCAAAACAGTCAATATTTGTATATTGTCCTCCAGCAAGTTAGAATCCTCTCTTCTGATTGATCAACAACGACCATGGGATGTATGCTTATATCCCACTCTGAAATCCTATTTGCACACTGCGTATTGAACGCATTATGCATATTTAAACGCTTACTGCAATGAAAAAGAAAATGAAGTAACAATCATTGTTTGAAGTGAAGTGTTTTTGTCTTTAAAATCAAACGCCGGAACTCACACAATTTAATGGACAAACAGGTTTGCCACATGAAATTTTTAGAGACAAATATGCATTTGCAATGAATGTTTTGTTCCTTATGTTTAAAGATCAATGTTTTAAATACCATTCAATTAAATTTTTGAAATATGCTCCACAAGTAGGAGAAAATTGCTATCAAAAGGGGGTTTCCTTCTTGTTGAACCAGCCTGCATACTCACATCTTGGCTACTTCTTTGACTGCTTCTCTGCAGGTAATATCTTTCAGGTGTTTGCTTGAAGTCAACAGTTTTTCTATCTCTGTCTTGGCTGCTTGCTTGGCTTTGCCGATAGCACAACCATGGTAGCCCTAGATCCACACACATTATTTAAAGAACGGTAAATTTTTGAAAAAGGGCATTCATTCTAACAATTTGGTTGAAACAGATCCATAATTTCAGTGGTGTCTTACATTATGTTTACTCCCCTTTCCTTGCAAGCCAAGGACAGAGAAATAACACAAATCAAAATTTCACAAGGAGCATGAAAGATTTATCATTAAGATTAGCACCAGCTACAACTTTATAAACATCGTAAGATTGCAAATTAAATTTCATCAATTCAGGTTTCTCCTAAACATTACAACTAAACCAATTTGGCTCAAACCTTACACTCAGTGCACTTACACTAATATACTCTGTGCTTTTTGAGACCTGCATTTAAAAAAATATCAAAGGCAACTCTGTTGGGATTCGAACCCACAACCCCCAGCATTCAAGATCAGATGTAATCTCCACTAGACCACAAAGCGTGCCAGGTCAGTTTAAAGCATTTTTGTTTTCATCAGTTAAAACTAAACTGTACTTTTAAAAGGAAGGTATACGTTTGGTAATCACTCTTAAAATGAATGACAATAAAAACTAACTTGGTTAGAATTACAGCAGCTTTCGATAGTAAAAGCATTTTGAGAATCAATACACTTCGAAGTAATGTGGTTATGGAAAAGTATATCAGTTTTTATCCCCCAAAATTTGAATCTGAGAAGAATGTTACTGTCAGATATGTTTCTCAGATTGTGTATTCCAATTACGGATAACTCTTCCTGTGTGGACATAACTGCTCGAGATTTTCGACGGTATTTCAAAAACGTTACAACCTTTTGAAATGAAATTTCCACAGGTTAGTTTTATTGTATAGATCTACATTTATATAGGATTTAGAACAATCAAACGGTTCCCTTTAAGGGATGGAAAGATTTGACATACCCATGTGACACCTGATGGATCAATCATGTAAAGCTGTGGTGTGTTTACCTGAAAGGATCCCATCATCACGCTGTGAAACAAAACAAGATCAACAGAAGGATCTTGATTAATGAGTAGAACACTTCAAGGTATTGTTAAACACGCCAGCAGAATCATAGGTGCAGACATGGAAAGCCTTCAGAAGTTGTTAGATAGTAGCCTTTTGAAAAAATTTAACTGTATTATGTCTGAAAGAACACATCCTTTACATTCATTGATTGTAATTAAAGGTATCGTACACGTTTGGTAATGATAATTAATGGCAATAAGAACTTACTTGGTAAAAAAGTACAGCAACTTTGGATAGTACAATGCATTTTGAAAAACTTTTCATTTAGAAGTACTGCGGTTATGGAAAAATATATCACTTTTTATCCCCCAAAACATTTGAATCTACGCTTCTCAGAGTGTGTATTCCAATGCAGATTATTCTTCCTGCGTGGACATAACTACTCCAGATTTTCGGCAATATCTCAAAAACGCTACCACCCTTTGAAATGAAATTTTCAGTTTAGTTTTTGTGGTATATATCTACAACTATATAGGTTTGAAACAAACAGTAGGCTCCAATTACCAAACGTGTACGATGCCTTTATTAGATCAGGTAGGATTCAACACTAGGCCTTAAAACTAAGAGGTTTAAAAACTCCTTCCTACCCAGTGCAATCCATAGTTTTAACAGCGGTTTTATCAGATTAACCTTTTTTGTACCTATAGGCTCGTCTTGTTTTTGTGACTCTCTCTTTTTACTTTTGTGTAAATAATTGTCTCATTGTGATGTACTTTTTTGAAGGTTTTACGTAAGTTTTTTTAATGCTGTACACGGGATAACAAACTTCATGTGTTTTCACATGATAAATAAATAAATTGAATTGAATCGAACGGAAAAAAGATCAAGAAAAAAAGAGGTCTTATCTTGAAGAGGGGCTCCAAGGTCAAATGCAGTTTTGTGATCCACTCATTTTCCAATAGAATGAGTAAAAAAAACATTTCAGGTCTCTAACCTCAGGTTAAAACGGTGTAAAATGCCACTGTGTTTGATTCCCTTCAAGTGCAATTTTTGTCAAAATCCAAAAACAATTGATATTGTCACATTGCAAATACATGGTCTGTACATTTTTGTACAGAAAATTTTCAGTTCATTCCTGAAATTATGATATTCAATCAAAATGGCATTAAATTTTGCCTTTTTCTGGTGCAAAAAATCCCCATTGGAATTTACAGACCCAATTGTTTTTGATGTCCGATGATGTCATGTTTCAAGTTTCGCTCTGAAAGAGTAGCAAATAAGCAACATTTTACACTATTTTAATGCGAGGTTAGAGACTTGAAATTTTTTCCCACTTTCATGACGTCTCTTTCTATTGGAAAATGGGTGCATCACAAAACTCAATTTGACCTCGAAGCCCCTCTTTAATGATCTTTTTAAAAGTATTCAAGCCTGCTTAAATTTAGGGGTTGAGGCTGTCCGAACATGCATCATGAGCAAGCCAGTAGTGACATCAAAATGCAACAATCTGCGTACGCAATAAAAATCCGCACAATTTATTCAAATTTGTAATCATCCCTTAGCGTCAGAATGAACTTACCTACAGCCGAACGGTCTTACTGCACTGTACAATGTGTGAGTGTGTGCGTACATCGCTACCCTCTCAGCAAGATACTAAAACAAGAAACAACAAATCACAGCCCTTGTCAGTTACAATGTGAATAGCCCATAATGCACATTGATCGGCGTGCAAAAGATTCTGGGTGAAACCCGAGTAACACCGGTAACCATCATGGTGCGCTGATTTTGAAGCAATGTTGTACACAACTATAAAACCTGGCATAGTTACATGTAAACTACAGCATGGCGTCCATCTTGGCAGCTGGATTTATTATTAACTGTACGGAGTTTGCCAAGATGCATTACGGTATATTTTTAAAATGGCGCTTGAGCTACTAGTTTGTGAATCATAAACTTCATATATTGTAAAAGAATTGTACAAAAGAAAGATCACTTTAACTTTTATTTCTCAGCACTCTAGCTAAATTAACTGATGAAATAACTGCAAGATGGAAACTGGTTTCTCCTTAACAGCCTTGGTTCGTTATTGAAACAAAATTTTGAGTGAATGAACAAAATTTAATCTGTATATTTACAGGCCTGGAACTTCATCAGTGAGAGGGCAAGGCCATTTTCATTTTGAAAGGGCACTTCCATTGGAAAATCTTAAAGTCTATGTGAAACTTTTGAAGGGGCACCAAGGCCAAGACCAGGGCCCAATTTCATAGAGCTTATTGTTTAAAAATGCGTTGCTTAGCAAAAATAAGCAGGATACCAGTCACAAATTGTACATGTGACATGGTATTTTGGCTGTTAACCTTATTCATGTAAGTATGATTTGTTGTGCTTAGCTACTTTTTGATCTTAAGCAGCTCTATGAAATTGGCCCAAGGGCAACAGAGGCCATGGCCTCTGTGTAATTCAAGGCCTGTATTTATTTAAGCATCCAAGTTTGACACAAAAGATTTAGAGTCAAGGAATTGGAATGGGTAGAGACTAGGGAGAAGGATGCCTCTTCTTACCTTGAGTGGGATGGGTCCTCCATAAGATGATCTGTAATCCGAACATTCATCTCTGGCCGTCTCGACAAGCTGTGGAAAAAATTGAAATACAAAAAATGATTCCCAAATTCCAATCCAAACTTTTAGTTCAAGAAATACACAACTTTTTGTATAATAATAACGGGTTAAAGAAAGGGGAATTTTCTTACCTGCCTAGCATCAGCAAGAAGCCCAGCCACAGCCTGAAAAATAGTGAGAAGAACGAAGTAAAATAAACAAAAAGCAGCAGCTATATTTTGAGGTCATGATAAAACCTTAATGGCCTCCTCTCTCCCAAATTGGTTGTTTATCAATTTTCATGTTTTGTTTTTTTGCATTTTTCATGGTTAAATATGCTTTTATGTATTATGGTTTGCGGTAACACCATGTGTATTTATATTTACTTTGCTGTGTAGATTTTTGTTCTTTGAGAACTTGTATTGCTATTTATTCTACTGCCGCGGAGTGGATTTGGGAATTCAGGAGACTACTTAGTTCTAAAAAGACTGTCATGCTTTATTAACCACTACCTGGGCGGAAGGTAGGAAATTGCCCGGGACTACTACTTTCGCTTAGTGGATCGAGGTGACTTCTCGTTATTAACTTCACTGTCGTGAAGTGAGTTCTTATAAAAGTTTGCATCATGCCATCCTGCAATAACGACACATCAGGCTAATTTTCTTTTTTTAAGATAGCTCAACCATTAAACTCTGCCAAACCATTCAAATCTGGGAAATTGTGTGGTTTTTTCAGTAAACAGTCAACCAATCAGTAAATTGTATCAAATTGGGGGTGCCCGGAAAGGCGTTAGGCTCTACAACCTTCTTCCGTGTACACACAGTATTTTTTGTCCCAGTAACATGTCGTAAATATGTAAATATGTACAAAAATATGCTATTTGGTATACATATTTTTATTGTAGTGTTGTTGCTCTAGTTGGTATTTTAAAACTGTTTTTATTATGGAGCTGCCCAAATTTGTAATTGCCTTATCAAGGATTAATAAAGTTTTTTTAATTGAATTGAATTAAGCAATAAAATGGCTCTTAAAATAAATGGCATTTTTGTTAAAGTGTTACATTTGTGTAGCTAGAATTACCCCCAAAGACATGTTTGATCCCATTCCCATGCAGAATTTAACCTTCCTACAATGACTTATGAATGGCAGTAAATCGATCAAACTTTCACGCTCAGTTTTCTAAAAAACATACTTTTACGCATTAATTGCTTACGCCCTCTTTCCGGTAACACTTTCATTACATCCTTCTTCCCAGAACAAAGTGGGTACAAGAAAAAGAAATCACTAAATAAAAAATTATAACTGAACAAAACCCAAGACATACAAAATATTAATAAAGATAAACAATTATTGACAATATAGGGAGACCACCAACATTAGAGTTAGATATCTCAGTTGGTAGAGTGCCGGCGCGTTAATCCGGAAGTCGCAGGTTCAAATCCCGCTTTAGTCAAATTTTTCTTTATTCAACCCAAAATTATGATAAAATGTTAAAACTATTCCATCAGCCTACCACTCCTATATGCCTGTCTGCATTAAATATTCTCTTATTGGAGCCCGTCTCGTACAGCTTTGATGTGACCAGTTTCTCCACACCAAACACAACGCCATCTTTGCAGCGGAGGCCAATAGCTGTTCCACTGTTCTCTACCGCTTTGATTGCATATTCAACTTGGAAAACCCTGCCGTCCGGGGAGAACTGCGATGCTGAAAGGTCGTACTGGGGGTAAAGGAATTTATGAAAATATCATTTATACAGATTTTACAAAGTTCTCTGTGTCAAAGCATACGTTTAAATGAATTTAAATTAATACGTCCATCATCTTTCTAACAACGTTGAATATTGAACAGTTGCAGATTATTGCAATACACACTGTGTTTGCAAATCAAAGTAGTTTCTAACCCAATAATTATCAATATCATCCCTGTCAATTTTCAAAATTTGGGGGAAAACTTATATTAAAAATCCCTCAAACCATGATTCCTGATTATGATTGAAGAGGGTCCTCCATGCATGATGAATTGAATGAATGGAATGAATGAAGTAAAAAGTTAAAACATAAGAATCAGACAGTAATTCATTCATTCAACTAATTCCTTCGAGTAGTTGCACATCCAAATCATTTTAACATTCCCAAGTAAATACACAAGTATCACAAAAATCTTTTTACTTACACCAGTGCCTATAGAACTCATGTTTTATCAAACAATGTTTGTGTTTGATCCGCCAAATAAAAAGACTCCGTCCAAACACTACTCGCACCACAAACATGCAGACTCACGTTTTTGATAGTTCATCAATTGAGGGCGCCCTCTAACGTCGCGACGCAGAGCCGTATTTTTTTGCGACGGCTTCGGCTTTCGGCTCCAGCTCAGATAGGCCTACCGAAAACGCACGGTTTCAAAATAATTGACGGAGCCAAAGCTGGAGCCTATAAGCCGATGTTGTAGTTTCGAAAAGGGCCAATTATTCTATTATCTTGTTTGAGCAGCGCAAATTTTGGGTGTTTGCCCATGGTTTGCCCGCGTTTTGCCATCCCCAAATGTTGAGTATAGTTTGGCACCCAAATATTTAATGATGCAGACCTACATAAAGGAGATCGGTGGATTTTGCACACTCGTAGAAAAAGATTAGGCCAGGGGCCTATTTCTCAACTGATAAACTGTGTATCAATCTTAATTGCCAAGTCCCTACCTGACTGCGTGGGTTTTCCCTGGAATTATCTGGGGTTTTCCTCCCACATCTAACTTAAAACTTCCTTCCTTGTCTTCTCTCCATTTTGGGTTCTTGGCTAGTAGGGCCTATGGGCCTATACAGTGATTAAGTTCGCTTTGGCTGAGAGTCCTTGGCTTCACAACCAGAATGCAATGAAATGAAGCAAAGTCTGACTGAGTCGCAATGAAGGCTATATATGGTATGCCTAATCATTGACAACTCCATCTTAGCTCTTGCTAAGGCCTACTGGCCTGGATAATGCCGTGGTTGTAGCTGTGCGTTTTTAAAATGAGTCAATTTCAAGCACACAGTGTCCATTTTAACTTTTGAAATGTCAGCTTTCCCATAGCCGGATAAGTTTTTCTGTGGCCACGTATAGCTTTAGATCCACTGGTTTCGGAGACTTCCCTAGTTTCTGAGCCGATAGTGCAGCGTCAAGCTATTGGAATCATTTAATTTCTAGCGTGGGCTTTCGTAATTCTATTAACGATTTCAATCATTATATTTGGTTTGCGGCAACACCATGTGTGTATCTACTTGCCAGGTAGAGTTTGTTCTTAGAGAACTGTCTTGATTTCAATCATACGAGAATTACTTGAGATGATTTAAGCCTATGGTTTTTTCTCTGTCACGTAATAAAACAGCTACAAAGGCCTATAGTTTTAAAATTCTTCCAAGTTTCTGATATCTTAAACTGCAATGGGATCATCACGGTATAATTATCTTGGAGAGACTCCTAAATTGCTCACCTGTGATGAAGCAAGTGAAATAATTTAAGTCTATTGAATCCCATTATTGTGATAATATTCTGATATTGCTTTGAACTCTAATAATTAAGGGGTAACTTGTGACTAAAGCAAGTCATTGTACCAGACTCGCCCCTTATAGTGTTCTCTTATAGTCTTCTTGTGTATTCCGTACATTATTGGACATGTGATTTTACCATAGAGAAAGGTGAACAAGCCGGCACGGCACTTTCAGTATAGGTTGACATTCGCAGACTATGAAGTCAGCACATCGGCTCAATAACACCGGATTTGGACGTCGCGCTCTGATGAACCTTGTTTAGCGGTAAATTTATCATACCAAAGCAATGTGCATTTGGAAAGAGTTTTGCAATAACTGTTGAATCATTCAAAAAGATTGAGCTCCTTATCTCATGAAATAAGGCTTGGTCGATAATGACATACACTTAGAAAGAGGGACCTTTGCAATCCTTCACCCAAAATGTAGTTTTCTACAAAATAGGTCCTACACTGCTACCGGTAACTAATACAAGGCGTCGCCAATCAAGTAGGCCTCAGCGAGCCAATCCTTACCAGGATCCTCCTCCACTAGACGAAGCTCACTCCCCATCAGGCGTTCTCCTGGTGGTGACAGTCAGGCTTTTTTGATTAGTCGAGTAAATCCTAGTTCGTCCCAGGACCACTCAGTCATGTTAACAGATTCATACATTATTGTGTCAAAAAGAACTCTCACCTCAAATTATTGTAAGTTTCTCTCTCAAAACGGTGAAAATTCAAGTTATATGAATTACCAAAAAGTTGCATATAAATAAAGGGCCTAATTTATTCAAATCAGTCTGTGAACTTTAATAATGGAAGGAAACTGGCACGCAATCGGAGTGTCCACCATTTCCTGCTGTTGTTGTTCCATTATGATTGTGTTTGTGAGTGAGAGAGGCAGTGCATTCTCACGAAGCTAGAAATCCAGACCATCAGCAACGTAGTGCATAACAATTAAAGAGGGGCTCCAAGGTCAAATTAAGTTTGGGATGCTGCATTTCATTTTTCAATAGATAACGCCCGGTTCATCAGACAGGCGCTCTAGAGGGCGCGCCAAACCAAATTATTGAATAAGTATACATGAACAGTTCGATGCACTGGAAGTCGAAAGATCGACTGTTGCGGTCGTTCTGAATGACTAAGAAAGAGTCCTTATGAAAGTGGGGGACAAAATACAGGTCTCTATTACATTCAAATGGCGTATTATGTAACTTTATTTGACACTCTCTCAAAAGCGACATTTGAAACATGGCCATTGGATATCAGCAACAAATGGGTCCTCTGTGTTTGCGCCAGTCAAAACGTCAAATTCAAGGCTGCGCGCGCTTTGCTTGAATATCATCAAAACTCTGGAATGAACTAACAATGTCGCGTACAAAAAATGTACAAATCCATAATTTTATGTTTGAAATGTGACGTCGTTTGATGTTTTTGTTTGTTGACAAAATTCGCACTGGCTTCCAAATACAACTTCCAAGGAAAGACCTTTCACCCACTTTCTTAAAGACCGTATCTATTGAAACAAATGAGGTGCATCGCAAAATTGAACTCGACCTTGGAGCTCCTCTTTAATGTTTGGCAGTTCGATCAACTAATATACATTGCAATTGGTAGCAAGACCTGAATGGTTCCCTTGCCCCCGGCTGCCCCCGCCTTCTCCCCCAAAATGAATATGGGCTCCAACCCTATCCTGTCTTATCATGGTCACTTGTCATTGGACTTTGATAAGACCAGGTAAATAGATAGCTATAGCTATCAGGGCCGGCTAACACGGCAAACACTTCAACGAGTGCAGTAGTGTAACAAACGTCCTTGCCTGAAACATTATTTGCGTCAAAGGAAAACTAATGAACAGTAGCTTGATAGTTTGTAAATGATATAAATGTTTCTTGCACTTCTTTGAAATGACCAATAAATCAAGACCACAAAATTGACGGTGACCATTTTTTTGTAAGTGATTAATAATAATAATAAGAAGAAGATTTGTATAGCGCTGGTATCTATAGAAAAACAATTCACTGCGCTAAAAGTTTGCGCTAAATGTCGCTCTTTTGTTGAATTTAATTCACAATATTTTCTATTTATTTGAGTTACGACACGGCAAAAGTGCGACGTTTAGCGCAGGCTAAGACCTTGGGGAAATTAATGATATGCCTGTGTCCAAAAGGTAAGTTTGTTTTAGATGTGTTCGGAAGGAAGCGATGTCAGGTTGTGGTCTAGGAGTCATTGGTAATTTGTTCCTGAAAAAACTGAAAAACTGTTGTCTCCGTATTATACGCTTTCATCCTGGCAGATGGAATTACAGTAGGCCTACAAGCACGTGGGCAATACTTGAGCGTATTTGGCGCATCGGATTGTATGGTTACCGTAATACAATTTGCTGAAGGTATACTGGGAAGAAAGATGAGCCGATTGACAGATTGGTCATAAGAAGATTTTGAAAATAATGCGTTGTTCAATGGGGAGCCAATGTCGTGCTTGGAGGACAGGGGTAATGTGATGGAACTTGCTAGATCTTGTTTTACACGTGCCGTAATGTTCTGATGGGATTCTTTGAAACTGATATACAGGGTGGAAGCTGGAGGTCCCCGTTTTGTCTGAGAGTAAAGTGTGCGGATGGCTTTTTAGGTGGTACATTGCGATGCGGGTGGAATTTCTGACATGAGTCGAGACGTTCATTTTATGCCCATCAAAGATGACACCGATGTTTCTAGCTGTGTTGCTGAGGGGTATGGCGTGACCATCAATGAGTTTGCACTGAATTGTGTTATTGCGGTGTTGACTGGGTGAGTTCAGCAGCAGAATGACAGTCTTGTTTCGTTGAGCTGCAGCTTGTTAGCAAACATCAATTTCCTTGATTTCAGCAACACAAGCTTCCATACTGGCGACCGCAATGTTTGCATTCGTGGAGATAAAGGGCAGATGGTGCGTCATCAGCATAAAGCTAAACAGACAGATCATGCTTGCATGCGATCTTGGCGACTGACGAAAAATAAGGAAAACAATACTGGACACAGTACTGATCCCCGAGGAACACCACAGCAACTGGCAGTGTTGGATGAGCAGGACGCGTCTATTTTTACAGTTTGGGTAGCCTACAGTTGAAGCACATGTGACAGGCCTATTGGCAATAAAGCTACGAACTACGAACGCCATACAATCAATGAGTCTCGCGGCTTTTAAAGCAAAATCAGAACCTTTACGGAGACCAGCAGGCTGCACAAGTTTATTCATTTGAAAAGGTGTAATTAACAATCTTTAAAAACAAACAACAAAATCACAGTGCTTTACCAATTCTATATAATTTTCAAGGTCTGTAAAAGATATCAGATATGACCCCAAGGTACACAAGAAATTTACAATCGAGCATTTGTTTTATTTACTTTGTCGATAAACCTTGATGCTTGCAGGCTGTATATAGATTAAACACATCACCAATTTTAATTCTTCGGCCTGCTGGAATATAATACCGTGACATTGCAAGTTCACAATCGGATTACTGGCCTCGAACTGTACTCGCAGAACAGTGTGGAACATTACACTTTGAAACCAATGCGTCGAGACATATAGTTAGGCCTATGTGTCGAATATCTACTGTTGACGCAACAGTTGACCTACAGTTCTGATGTGTCTTATCATTCTACACATTTGAAAAGGTGGTTTTAAACTACTGAATTCAACCCTCTCCCAAAACTGGTGTGTTAAAAACATGGCGTGCGTCGGTGAAGATGCTGATACACAAAGTAAATGATTTTAAGTTTTGTTGGCTTTAAAGAACTCTCTGCAAGAACTTTGCAAGTTTGGTGTGAAGTGCACAGGATCTATAGCCAGTCTCATTGGATGATACAGCTGTTGTAACTTGTTTAAAGACCTGTTGGAACTTCTTGAACTCTGCGGAGTCGTTGCCAGCCTTTTGTCCTTTTCATTATTGTGGCCGTCTAGCCTTCTGAACTTCGCCACGATGAAAGATCAAAAACTGTTCACCCCAGGACCACTAACTGTGAGTCTGAGTACCAAGGAAGCTATGCTAGTTGACCTGGGATCACGGGATACTGAGTTCTCGGAAGCAGTGAAGTACATACGCTCCAAGCTGCTCGAAATCGCTGGTAAAACAAAGTTGTTGAACGTTGGTTTCCTACAGTGTTTGCATTGTTTCTCTTCATGTATTCATCGTACAGCAATTATATTATTTTGTAAATGATTGCACTGTGGAAACGGTGACGGCTCTATATTTTGACACCCCTAAATATGTTCAGACAACCCTATGTTCTGAAAAACCCCTCATGATTTACACGCTATGTAGTGTTAGGTTAGGGTTATGGTTAGGATTATGAAAATACACAATGGGTGTCGGAACATGGGTGTCGAAACATAGGGGTGTCGGAACATAATAGTGTAACCGTGGAATCCATCGACAAACCAACTTTGCAAATTAAATTTGAGGTCACCTTAACAACTACGGTGCAGCTGAGTGCACTGATTAAATGAAATAAGTTAACATGATTTAGAACCATGGGGGGGGGGGTACAAACCCATAGTCTCGTGGGGTGGAAGAGGTAGGTGTGGCTCGAACGACCCCACCCCACAGCTGAAAAAGCGTGTTCCACTTGTAACTCAAAGAAAATTTGCATATTATTTACAACTAAACCAGTTTCATGGAAACTTACAAAGATTTACTTTAACTTTGTGGTAAAATCAAAAAAAGTTTCCCCCTCTCAGCCCGAAATACACACCCCGAATTGTGTTGACTCTACCGATGTGCAAAAAAACAAATGTCATGAACAAAATTGCACCCTTTGCCTAAATCTGTGTGTAAACTTATGTTCAATAGAATCCTCTTGTTTTGAACTTGTCAAATTGTCATACCTGACTAGTTCCCTGCTACTAAAATTGTTTTACAAAAATGTTTTAAAGGAACGACCTGAGTCCTTGTACCCCCAGTTGAAAGCTTATTTGTTTTTCATTGAATGCACTAAGACGCTCCGTTGTTGCCGAGCCTAAATACACTCTTAAAAACTCCTGGGGTCAGCATTGACCCAGATTTCAGGTCCCACGGGGGCCTGACCCGTTTCTGGGTCAGACTGACCAGGAAAGTGGTTAAAAGATGGGATTTTAACTCGGATTCTGCATCAGTTTGACCCATTTTGGGATAACTTTAAAACATATTCCAAGTCAAACCGAACCAGAAATGTGTCGGGCCCCACGGGACCCGGATTTGGGTAAATTCTGACGTTTTTAGTTCATGTAAACGAGTGCCATTATCTCTTTCATAAGGCTAGCAAACAAACAAAACCATTCACTGTGCTTAGGCTGCAGCACCGTTGTCAGATGTAATTGTGTCCGCCATGCAATACTGTCCGCTCCGGACACATTTGCATATGCAATCGTGTCCGGGGCTATGCAAAACCGTCCGGTGGACATGTACATTACAATCATGTATGTGCGTAAGCGAGCGTGCATTATGCAGCAGCGTCCGGGCGGACACGATTGCATATGCAAAACCGTCCGGCGGACATTATTGTATATGCAATAATGTCCACCGGATAGTATTGCATAGAGGACATAATTGCATGCGACACCGTAACTATAGGGTAAAATTTTAGGGGGTCACAAGGGATGCACCATTTTTTTCTAGGGGGGCACTTCTGGCCAAGTTTTCGTTTGCCTTTTTTTTCAGTGCCTTTTTAATGTCATTTATTATTTTGTGTAAGATAATCTGGCGTTAGTGTAAACACAAAGGAAAACAGTTTTAAAATCATCGAAATTATCACATTAAAACTCTGGAAAATTTCAATCCCCAAAATGAGTTAAGATTTCAAATGGGGGGGGGCACTACATTAATTGGGGAGGGGGGAACGGGTCCCCGTGCCCCCGTAGTTATGCCACTTGGTTACATGAGGTGTAGATGGATGGATTGTTGTAATGTCAATATACTAATTTCTAATAATTTTTGAGAGAACTACATTTTTGTTTTGCTTAAATATTTAGTACTTTGAAATCATACTAGGCCCTTCATTATAATGTTCATGGATTTCAGATTTAAAATAATATTGTATTTTTCTACAGGTGTTTCATCGGACCATTTCAGTTCGGTTCCTTTGCAAGGCAGCGGCACTTTTTCTGTTGAAGCCGTCTTCACTACTAGTGTACCAAGAACAAACGGCAACGTTGGTATAAGCTTGGTGTATACAGTCATGACTAAAATTTACTGAACTAATATTGAAGGCAGTGAACAAGGAAAAGATAATGATGTTTACGGGACTTTAATTTGTTTCCCACTCCCTCCAAATTTCTTGTGAAGATTTTGATAATTTTGATGATTGGTAATTATACTTGCACCATGAATAATCATAACATATCATAACATAACAAATTAAATGTATAAGGTGCTATTCCATCAAGATCATAGAGCACTTTATAGAAATATGGATAGAGGTGAGTCTAAAGAGCTTTACGAAATAGAGATAAACTAACAGATTCCCTTGGATTGTTCCAAATCATTGGTCCAGCTACACTGAATGCTTTTGACCAAAAACTTTGTTTGCTATGTGAACATTCAAGGAGTGATGTCCAGTGTGGACCGAAGAAAACGTATGAGTGCAATATGACAGTAAATTAGAAAGATACATGAGAAGTTTTGTTCAAGCATTAATAATTGTATAAACAAAAAGAGCAAGTTTAGAATTAATCTGTTCTTTAATCGGCGATGAAGGTCCCTGAGTGAATTTGTTCTCTAATCGGTAGCCAATGAAGTTCCCTGAGTGATGGGGTGATGTGTGTTCCCTCAAGTGTTTGGAACACCAAATGAGTTGCACTATTTTGTAACCTTTGAACTCCGTCAAATTCATACGACGTGCACCAATAACAAACCATTGCCGTTCAACTAGTACAATTTGTAACAACCCATATATGGTGGTCCTGCAGTTTGTTTTCTTGGAAGAATATGCTTGACTATAGTATAAAAGTAAAGATATAGGCCAGATTACTCTAAAGCCAATGATGATGCAATTCTCCGTTTTCCGTTTCATTTTATATTACTAGGTGTTGGTATTAGAAAACGGAGCTTATGGCGTACGCCTCGGTCAAATCCTCAAGGCGCTCGGCTTACAGACCAAGACCTTGAAGTTCCCAGAGGACAAGAAGGTGGACGTCAAGATGGTAGAGGAGGAATTAACAAAGGACCAGAGCTTTACCAACGTAGCCATTGTTCACTCTGAGACTAGCTCAGGGGTCATCAACCCAATCAGGGAGGTAGGAGTACTCGTCAAAAAGCACTTACCAGGTGAAAGATTGATACAGGGTTCATTCCTAGCTCTTTGTTTGTGATTGCTTCATTGTATCGTCTCGTTTAAGGTGAAAATGTCTAACATCTGCCCCATATAGCTGTTTTAACAGCGGTCCACTGGCCAAATGTTAGTCAAAAGAACATTAACAGCTTTTAAGTTTACTAAAAGAAAGAAAAAAGTAGTATACTTATATAGTACACTCCATAGACTTGAAATTCTTGTCAGCAGAAAACTGGTCAAGCCATACTTATTATAGACCTTTGCGCTGACAGCACATGGTGGCTACAGTGTGCGTATAATAGTTTGCCATTTTGGGAATCAAATTGCATGTAAAATGGCGGGCGTCACAACTGCGCACACGCCGGATGAATATCCCCCCACGCGGGGGAAATCAGACTCACAAAATGGCGCAACAACTTGATTTATCGTGGAGATGATGACGTCAGGTGCATTTAGGTCAACAGACTCAGTTTACTTCAGGCTAGTTGCATACTCAATAATTATATTAAAGAGGGAGTATTTATAGTCGTTGTGACCGCAGTAGAGAATAGATCACATGAATGACTTCAATGCAGCAACGGAATTATATGGAGGGCTGTTCACTTCTGGCCAATATTTGCTTTAAAAAACCTCTTTTTAGCGCTCTTTAAGTTTCGTAATTTTCTATTTTAAAAAGACGTGGAGTTAAAAAACAAATGCATTGTCTGCGTATTAATAGAAAAATAGTTTTACAAATATTGATATTACTACATAACAATTATAACATTTACCATTTCATTCTTGTATTTTTAAATAACAAGTCCAGATTTCAAATGAGGGAGGGCACCCGGGGCGGACATCAATATTGAGGGACACATCCTTTGTGGCCATCCCTAAAGTTACGCCACTGCTTCAATGTATAATAGCAAGACAAGTTATTGTATTAGGGCCTATGGTTTCCCAACATGCGCGTACTAGTGGGCATTGCAATCCCTACGAGCAGTGGCGCCAGTATACACCAATCCTTCACCGATCTTGAACTCTTGGTGGCAGCAGACAAACTGCGGTGGTACTGCGGTGGTACTGCGGTGGTACGACCTTGCCATTTATGTAACTATTATTTATAAACAACCATTATTTACATATAACCATTTATAAATTAACTAGTGTAGCCCAGCCCTTAAGCTCATCGATAGGCAGCACAGTACCACCCAGGTACCACCGCAGTAATGGAGGCGTTTCTGCTGCCACCAAGAGTTCAAGATCGGCGAAGGATTGGTGTATAGGCCTATCCATCAACCGCGGCAGTGGTGGTTGGGGAGGGATATATCACCCCTTCCGAAGAAAAAAGGTGTTTTTTGACAATA